>JAJOOS010002988.1:0-39823 GCA_029582725.1 Solanum chiquidenum | reverse complement strand
GGGTTAGTAAATTATACACACATAGCCGGACCAAGGTGCGGGGTGAAATTCTCTAGATGCCGGACCAAGGATTTAGAGATACCTAACTTATCACTTTGCATGTAATACACTAGGAAAGGATTGGTGTTACTAGGATTACTGCGTTATGGGCTTGTGGGGAACACGTATACCCTAGTTATTCTTCTCATCTTGATAACAACCAAAATTGACTACTGAATTCTGATTACTTATTAAATTTTCATAATTGATTAACAAAAACCCCCCCTTTTTTAATTAATTGTTGTTTTCTTGGAAGTACTTTGACTAATTGAATATAATCGTGGGTTAAAGTAAAGTCTAAACCATTTTCCTCGTGGGATCGACCCCAACCTACAAGTTGGGTTCTTTACTTGATAACGATCGCTTATGCTTCTTTAGGGAGGTGTAATTTGATCGTATCAAACCCCCCATTTTGCCAATTTTTGTGTGCTAATAGTCCATGGATTTTTTGGTGATCCAGAATTCCGACCTCATTTTTGCCGAAATTTTTTATGACCATTAGTGAAGACCTTAGCTATGGAGCCAGTTGGCCCTTACTGCCAAAATGTACTATTTTAGAGGTCAAACGAGCCTCGAAGCCGGTAAACACCCCATTTTGCCGATTTTCGTGTGTTTATAGTCCATGGATTTTTTGGTGATCCAAAATCTGACATCATACGTGCCGAAATTTCTCATGGACATCCATTAAGACCTTAGCTATGAAGCCACTTGGCCCTCGCGGCCAAAACGGACCATCTACAAGGTTAAACAGACTCCAGAGCAGGTAAACCCCCCATTTTGCCAATTTTCGTGTGTTATAGTCCATGAATTTTTTGGTGATCAGAAATTCCGACCTCATTTTTGTCGAAAGTTTTCATGGAGGTCCGTTAAGATCTTATTTATGTAGCCAGTTGGCCCTCATGGCCAAGTTGGCCCACTCTCAAGGTCAAATGACCCCAAGTATGTGTAAACCCCCCCCCCCCCCCATTTCGCCGAATTTTATGTGTTATAGTCCATGGAGTTTTTGGTGATACGGAATTCCGACCTTATTTTTGCCAAAATTTTTCATGAGTGTCCGTGAAGACCTAGGCTATGAATCCATTTGTACCTCGTAGCTAAAACGTACCGTTTTAGAGGTCAAACTAGCCTCAGAGCAGGTAAACACCCCATTTTACCGATTTTCGTGTGCTATAGTCCATGAATTTTTTGGTGATGCAAACTTCTGACATCATATTTGCCGAAATTTCTCATGGATGTCCGTTAAGACCTTAGCTATGAAGCCACTTGGCCCTAACGGCCAAAACAGACAATCTGCAAGGTCAAACAATCTCCGGAGCAAGCAAACCCCCCATTTTGCCGAATTTCGTGTGCTAGTCTATGAATTTTTTGGTGATCAGTAAGTCCTGCCTCATTTTTGTCGAAAGTTTTCATGGACGCCCGTTAAGACCTTAGTTATGAATCTAGTTGGCTCTCACGGCGAAAATGGACCATCTATAAGATCAAACAGGTCCTTAAGCAGATAAACTCCCCATTATGCCGATTTTCGTGTGCTATAGTCCATGAATTATTTGGTGATCTAAATTTCCGACATCATTTTTGTCGAAATTTCTCATGGACGTTCGTTAAGACCTTAGCTATGAAGCCACTAGGCCCTCACGGCCAAAACGGACCATCTTCAGGATCAAACAGGCCCCAGAGCAGATAAACTCCTTATTTTGCCGATTTTTGTGTGCTACAGTCCATAGATTTTTTGGTGATTAGGAATTCCGACCTCATTTTTGTCTAAATTTTTCTTGGACGTCCGTTAAAACATTAGATATGGAGCCAGTTGGCCCTCACGGCCAAATTGGCCCATTTTCAAGGTCAAATAACCCCTGGTGCAGGTAAACTCCTAATTTCTCCAATTTTTGTGTGCTATAGTCCATGGATTTTTTGGTGATCCGGAATTCCAACCGCATTTTTGCCGAAAGTAATCATGTGCGTCCGAGAATACCTTAGCTATGGAGCCAGTTGGCCCTCACGGCCAAAATGGACCATTTAAACGGCCCATTTTGCCGATTTTCATGTGCTATTGTCCATGGATTTTTTGGTGATACAAAATTCCGATATCATCTTACCCAAAATTTCTCATGGACGTCCGTTAAGACCTTAGCTATGAAGCCACATGGCCCTCGCGGCCAAAACGGACCATATTCAAGGTCAAACAGGCCCCGGAGTAGGTAAACCCCCCATTTGCTAATTTTCAGGTGCTACAGTCCATGGATTTTTTGGTGATAAGGAATCCGACCTCATTTTTGTCAAAATTTTTCATGGATGTCCGTTAAGAAATTAGCTATGGAGCCAGATGGCCCTCACGGTAAATTGACCCATTTTCAATGTCAAACAACCCTCGATGAAGGTAAACCCCTCATTTCACTGATTTTTGTGTGCTATAGTCTATGGATTTTTTGGTGATCCAGAATTTCGACCTCATTTTTGCCGAAATTTCTTATGGATGTCCGTTAAGACCATAGTTATGAAACCACTTGGCCCTCACGGCCAAAACGGACCATCTTTAAGGTCAAACAGCCCTCGGAGTAGGTAAACCCCCTATTTTGCCGATTTTCGTGTGCTATAGTACATGAATTTTTTGGTGATCAGGAATTCCAAACTCATTTCTGTTGAAATTTCACATAGACGTCCGTTAAGACCTTAGGTATGAAGCCACTTGGCCATCACAACCAAAATAGACCATCTTCAAGGTCAGACAGTTCCCGGAGTATGTAAACCCCCCATTTTGCCGATTTTTGTGTCATACAGTCCATGGATTTTTTGGTGATCCGAAATTTCGACCTCATGTTTGCATAAATTTTTCATGAGCATCTGTAAAGACTTTAGAAATGGAGCCAATTGATCCTCACTGCCAAAACAGCCCATTTTAGAGGTCAAACGAGCGTCAGAGCAAGTAAACACCCCATTTTGCCGATTTTCGTGTGATATAATCCTTGGATTTTTTGGTGATCCAAAAATCCGACATCATTTTTGCCAAAATTTCTCATAGACATCCGTTAAGACGTTATCTATGAAGCCATTTGGCCCTCACGGCCAAAACGGACCATCTTCAAGGTCAAACAGGCCCCGAAGCCGGTAGACCCTCAATTTTGCTGATTTTCGTATGCTATAGTCCATTGATTTTTTGGTGATCAGAAATTCCGACCTCATTTTTATTGAAATTTTTCATGCACGTCCGTTAAGACTTTAGCTATGGAGCCAGTTGTCCCTCACGGCCAAATTGGCCCATTTTCAAGGTCAAACGACCCTGGTGCAGGTATACCCCCCCATTTCACCAATTTTTGTGTGTTATAGTCCATGAATTTTTTGGTGATCCGAAATTCCAACCTCATTTCTGACAAAAAATTTCTTGAGCATCCGTGAATACCTTAGCTATGGAGCCAGTTGGCCCTCACGGCCTAAACGAACCATTTTGAGCTCAAACGAGCTTCAGAGCAGGTAAACACCCCATTTTGCCGATTTTCATATGCTATAGTCCATGGATTTATGGTGATCCAAAATTCCGACATCTTCACGGTCAAACAGGCCTCGGAGTAGGTAAACCCCCCATTTTGCCGATATTCGTGTGATATAGTCCGTGGGTTTTTTGGTGGTCAGGAATTTCGACTTCATTTTTTAAAAACAAATTCATGGACGTGCGTTAAGACCTTAGCTATGGAGCCAATATGCCCTCACGGCCAAAGTGGCCTATTTTCATGGTCAAACGACACCCGGTGCAGGTAAACCCCTATTTCGCTGATTTTTGTATGCTATATTCCATGGATTTTTTGGTGATCCAGAATTTCGACCTCATTTTTGTCGAATTTTTTCATGGACATCTGTTAAGATCTTAGCTATGGAGCCAGTTGGCACTCACAGCCAAATTGGCCCATTTTCAAGGTCAAACGACTCCCAGTGCAAGTAAACCCCCCCCATTTCCCCGATTTTTGTGTGCTATAGTCCATGGATTTTTTGGTCATCCGAAATTCCGATCTCATTTTTACCAAAAATTTTCATGAGCGTCCGTGAAGACCTTAACTATGAAGCCACTTGGCCCTCACGACCAAAACCGACCATCTTCAAGGTTAAACAGGCCCGGAGATGGTAAACACCCCATTTGGCCGATTTTCATGTGCTATAGTCCATGGATTTTTTGGTGATGAGGAATTTCGACCTCATTTTTGTCGAAATTTTTCATGGACGTTTGTAAGACCTTATCTATAGATCCAGTTGGCCCTCATGGCCAAATTGACCATTTTCAAGGACAAACGACACCGTTGCAGGTAAACCCTCCATTTTGCCAATTTTTGTGTGCTACAGTTTATGGATTTTTTTGTGATCCGAAATTTCAACCTCATTTTTACAGAAAATTTTTATGAGCATCCGTGAAGACTTTAGATATGCAGCAAGTTGGCCCTCACGGCAAAAATGCACCATTTTTTAGGTCAAACGAGCCTCTGAGCAGGTAAACACCCTATTTTGTTGATTTTCGTGTGATATTATCCATAGATTTTTTGGTGATCCAAAATTCCGACATCATTTTTGCCGAAATTTCTCATGGACATCCGTTAAGACTTTAGCTATGAAGCCACTTGGCCATCACGGCCAAAACGGACCATCTTCAAGGTCAAACAGTCCTCGGAGCCGGTAGACCCCCCATTTTGCTGATTTTCGTGTGATATAGTCCATGAATTTTTTGGTGATCAGGAATTCCGACCTAATTTTTGTAGAAATTATTCATGGACGTCCGTTAAGACCTTAGTTATGGAACCAGTTGTTCCTCACGGCCAAATTGACCCATTTTGAAGATCAAATGACCCTCGGTGCAGGTAAACCCCCCATTTCGCCGATTTTTGTGTGCTATAGTCCATGGATTTTTTGGTGATCCGAAATTCTGAACTCATTTTTGCCAAAAAATTTCATGAGCGTCCGAGAAGACCTTAGCTATGGATCCAATTAGCCCTCACGGCCAAAACGGACCATTTTACAGGTCAAACGAGCCTCAAAGTAGGTAAACACCCTATTTTGCTGATTTTCGTATGCTATAGTCCATGGATATTTTAATTATCCAATATTCCGACAACATTTTTGCTGAAATTTCTCATGGATGTCCGTTAAGAACTTAGCTATGAAGCTACTTGGCCCTCACGGCTAAAATGAACCATCTTCAAGGTCACACAGGCCCCGGACATGGTGAACCCCTCATTTTGCCGATTTTAGTGTGCTATAGTCCATGTATTTTTTGGTGATCGAGAATTCCGACCTCAATTTTGTCGAAAATTTTCATGGACGTTTGTTAAGACCATAGCTATGGAGCCAGTTGGCCCTCACGACCAAATATGCACATTTAATAGGTGAAACGACCCCGGTGCAGGTAAACCCCCATTTCGCCGATTTTTGAGTGCTATAGTCCATGTATGTTTTGGTGATTCAAAATTTCAACCTCATTTTCTGCCGAAGATTTTCATGTGCATCCGTGAAGACCTTAGTTATGGAGGCAGTTGGCTCTCACGGGCAAAACAAACCATTTTAGAGGTCAAACGAGTGTCAGAGCAGGTAAACACCCCATTTTGCCGATTTTAGTGTGATATAATTCATGGATTTTTTGGTGATCCAAAATTTCGACATTATTTTTGCCGAAATTTCTCATGGACATCAGTTAAGACCTTCGCTATGAAGCCACTTTTCTCTCACGGCGAAAACGGACCATCTTCATGGTCAAACAGTCCCCGGAGCATGTAAACCCCCCATTTTGCCGATTTTAGTGTGCTATAGTCCATGGATTTTTTGGTGATCAGGAATTTCGACCTCATTTTTGTCTAATTTTTTCATGGACGACCATTAAGATCTTAGCTATGGAGCCGTTTGGCCCTCACGGCCAAATTGTCTCATTTTCAAGGTCAAACGACCCCCGATGCAGATAAATCCCCCATTTCGCCCATTTTTGGGTGCTATAGTCCATGGATTTTTTGGTGATCCAGAATTCCAATCTCATTTTTGCCAAAAGTTTTCATGAGCGTCCGTGAAGACCTTAGCTATGGAGCCAGTTGGCCCTCACGGTCAAAATGGACCATTTTAGAGGTCAGACGAGCCTCAGAACAGGTAAACGCCCCATTTTGCCGATTTTCGTGTGCTATAATCCATGGATTTTTTGGTGATCCTAATTCCGACATCATTTTAGCAAAAATTTCTCATGGACGTCCGTTAAGACCTTAGCTATGAAGCCACTTGGCCCTCGCGGCCAAACGGACCATGTTTAAGGTCTAACAGGCCCCTGAGCACGTAAACCCCCCCCCCCCATTTTGCCGATTTTCCTCTACTATAGTCCATGGATTTTTTGGTGATCAGGAATGCCGACGTCATTTTTGTCAAAAATTTTCATGGACGTCCGTTAAAACATTAGCTATGGAGCCAATTGGCCCTCACTGCCAAATTGGCCCATTTTCAAGGTCAAATGACCCCTGGTGCAAGTAAACCCACCCATTTCACCGATTTTTGTGTGCTACAGTCCATGGATTTTTTGATGATCCGGAATTCCGACCTCATTCTTGTAGAAACTTTTCATAAGCGTTCGTGTAGACCTTAGCTATGGAGTTAGTTGGCCCTCACGGACAAAACGGACCAATTTAGAGGTCAAACGAGCCTCAGAGAAGGTAAATATCCCATTTTGCCAATTTTCGTGTGATATAGTCCATGGATTTTTTGGTGATCTAAAATTCCGACATCATTTTAGCCGAAATTTCTCATGTACTTCCGTTAAGACCTTAGCTATGAAGCCACTTGGCCATCACGGCCAAAACGGACCATCTTCAAGGTCAAACTGGCCCCGGAGCAGGTAAACTCCCCATGTTGCCGATTTTCGTGTGCTATAATATTCCATAGATTTTTTGCTGATCAGGAATTCCGAACTCATTTTTGTCAAAAATTTTCTTGGACGTCCGTTAAGACCTTAGCTATAGAGCCAGTTGTTCCTAACGACCAAATTGACCCATTTTCATTGTCAAACGAGCCTCAGGGTAGGTAAACACCCCACTTTGCCAATTTTTGTGTGCATAGTCCATGGATTTTTTTGGTGATCCAAAATTCCGAAATCATTTTTGCCGAAATTTCTCATGGACGTCCGTTAAGACCTTAGTTATGAAGCCAATTGGCCCTAACGGAAAAAACGGACTATCTTCAAGGTCGAACAGGCCCCGAAGCAATTAAACTCCCCATTATGCCAATTTTCGTGCGCTATAGTCCATGGATTTTTTGGTAATCAGGATTTCCGACCTCATTTTTGTTGAAACTTTTCATGGACATCTGTTAAGACCTTAACTATGGAGCCAGTTGACCCTCACGACCAAATTGGCCCATTTTCAAGGTCAAACGACCCCCGGTGCAGCTAAACCCCCCATTTCACCGATTTTTGTGTTCTATAGTCTATGTATTTTTTGGTGATCCGAAATTCCGACCTCATTTTGGCCAAAAATTTTCATGAGCGTCCGTGAAGACCTTAGCTATGGAGCTAGTTGGCCCTCACGGCCAAAATGGACCAATTTAGAGGTCAAACGAGCCTTATAGCAGATAAACACCCCATTTTGCTGATTTTTGTGAGCTATAGTCCATTGATTTTTTGGTGATCCAAAATTCCGACATCATTTTTGCCGAAATTTCTCATGGACGCCCGTTAATACCTTAGCTATGAAGCCACTTGGCCCTCACGGCCAAAACAGAGCATCTTCAAAGTCAAACAGGCCCCGGAGCAGGTAAATCCCCCATTTTGCCGATTTTCGTGTGATATAGTCCATGGATTTTTTGGTGATCAAGAATTCCAACCTCATTTTTTTAGAAATTTTTCATGGACGTCCGTTAAGACCATAGCTATTGAGCCAGTTGGTCCTAACGGCCAAATTGGCCAATTTTAAAGGTCAAACGTTTCCCGGTGCAGTTAAACCCCCAATTTCACTGATTTTTGTGTGATATAATAGTTCATGAAATTTTTGGTGATCCAGAATTCCGACCTCATTTTTGCCAAAATTTTTCATGAGCATCCGTGAAGACCTTAGCTATGGAGCCAATTGTCCCTAACGGCAAAAACGAACCATTTTTTAGGTCAAACGATCCTCAGAGCAGGTAAACACCCCATTTTTGCCAATTTTTGTGTGATATAACCAATGGATTTTTTGTTAATCCAAAATTCCGACATCATTTTTGCCGAAATTTCTCACGGACATTCGTTAAGACCTTAGCTATGAAGCCACTTGTCCCTTACGGCAAAAGCGGACCATCTTCAAGGTCAAACAGTCCCCGGAGTAGTTAAACCTCCCCATTTTGCCGATTTTCGTGTGCTATAGTCCATGGATTTTTTTGTGATCAGGAATTCCGACCTCATTTATGTCTAAATTTTTCATGGACATTCATTAAGACCTTATTTATGGAGCCAGTTGGCCATCACGGCCAAATTGGCCCATTTTCAAGGTGAAACGACCCCCGGTGCAGGTAAGCCTCCCATTTCACCGATTTTTGTGTGCTATAGTCCATGGATTTTTTGGTGATCCATAATTTCAACCTCATTTTTGCCGAATTTTTTCATGAGCGTCCGTGAAGATTTTAGGTATGGAGCCAGTTGAACCTCACGGCAAAAACAGACCATTTTTTAGGTCAAACGAGCCTCAGAGTAGGTAAACACCCATTTTACCAATTTTCGTGTGCTATAGTCAATGGATTTTTTGGTGATCCAAAATTCCAATATCATTTTTGCCGAAATATTTCATGGACGTCCGTTAAGACCTTAGCTATGAAGCCACTTGGCCCTCACAGCCAAAAGGAACCATCTTCAAAGTCAAACAAGCCTCGGAGCAGGTAAACCCCCTATTTTGCCAATTTTTGTTTGCTATAGTACATGAATTTTTTGGTGATCAAGAATTCCGACCTCATTATTGTCAAGAGTTTCCATGGACGTCCGTTAAGACCTTATCTATGGGGCCAGTTAGCCCTCACGTCCAAATTGGCCCATTTTCAAGGTCAAACGACCCCCGGTGTATGTAAACCCCCCATTTCGCTGATTTTTGTGTGCTAGTCTATGGATTTTTTGGTGATCCAGAATTCCGACCTTAGTTTTGCCGAATTTCTTCTTGAGCGTCCTTAAAGACCTTAGCTATGAAGACAGTTGACCCTCACGGCCAAAACAAACCATTTTAGAGGTCAAACTAGCCTCAGAGCTGGTAAACACCTAATTTTGCCTATTTTCATTGGTTATAGTCCATGGATTTTTTGGTGAACCAAAATTTCGACATCATTTGTTCCGAAAATTTTCATGGACATCCGTTAAGACCTTAGGTATGACGCCACTTGGTCCTCACGGCCAAAACGGACCATCTTCAATGTCAAACAGGCCCCAGAGCAGGTAAAACTCCCATTTTTCTGATTTTCGTGTGCTAAGACCTTAACTATGGAGTCAGTTAGCCCTAACGGCCAAATTGATCCATTTTAAAGGTGAAACGACCCCGATGCAGGTAAACCCCCCATTTCACCGATTTTTGTGTGTTATAGTCAATGGATTTTTTGGTGATCCAGAATTTCGACATCATTTTTGCCGAAAATTTTCTTGAGCATCCGTGAACTCCTTAGCTTTGGAGCCAGCTGGCCCTCACGGCCAAAATGGACCATTTTAGTGGTCAGACGAGCCTCAGAGTAGGTAAACACCACATTTTGCCGATTTTCGTGTGCTATAGTCCATCAATTTTTTGGTAATCCAAAATTCCGACATCATTTTGGCATAAATTTTTCATAGACGTCCGTTAAAACCTTAGCTATGAAGCCACTTGGCCCTAATGGCCAAAACGGACCATCTTCAAAGTCAAACAGGCCCCGGAGGAGGTATACCCCCCATTTTGATGATTTTCGTGTGCTATATTCCATGGATTTTTTGGTGATCAGGAATTCCGACCTCATTATTGTCGAGAGTTTTCATTGACATCCGTTAAGACCTTAGATATGGAGCTAATTGGCCCTCACATCCAAAACAGACCATTTTAGAGGTCAAACGAGCCTCAGAGCAGGTAAACACCCCATTTTGCCGATTTTCGTGTGCTATAGTCCATTGATTTTTTGGTGATCCAAAATTCTGACGTCATATTTGTCGAAATTTCTCATGGACGTCAGTTAAGACATTAGCTATGAAGCCACTTGGCCCTCACAGCCAAAACAGACTATCTTCAATGTCGAACAGGCCCCTGATCAGGTAAACCCCCCATTTTGTCAATTTTCGTGTAATATAGTCCATGGATTTTTTGGTGATCAAGCATTTCGACCTCATTTTTGTCAAAATTTTTCATGGATGTCCGTTAAGACCTTAGATATGGAGATAATTGGCCATCACGACCAATTTGGCCCATTTTCAAGGTCAAACGACCCTCGGTGCAGGTAAATCCCCCATTTCGCCGATTTTTGTGTGCTATAGTCCATGAATTTTTTGGTGATCCAGAATTCCGACCTCTTTTTTGCCAAAAAATTTGATGATCGTCCGTGAAGACCATAGCTATGGAGCCAGTTGGACCTCATGTCAAAAACGGACCATTTTTTAGGTCAAACGAGCCTTAGAGCAGGTAAACACCCCATTTTGCCGATTTTCGTGTGCTAGTCAATGGATTTTTTGGTGATCCAAAATTTCGGTATCATTTTTGCCAAAAATTTTCATGGACGTCCGTTAAGACCTTAGCTATGAAGCCACCTGGCCCTCACTGCCAAAAGGGACCATCCTCAAAGTCAAACAGGCCCGGGAGCAGGTAAACCCCTATTTTGCCAATTATTGTGTGATATAGTACATGGATTTTTTGGTGATCAAGAATTCCGACATCATTATTGTTGAAAGTTTTCATGGACGTCCTTGAAGACCTTAGCTATGGAGCCAGTTGACCCTCATGTCCAAAATGGATCATTTTAGAGGTCAAACGAGCCTCAGAGCAGGTAAACACCCCATTTTGCCGATTTTCGTGTGCTATAGTGCATTGATTTTTTGGTGATCCAAAATTCCGACGTCATATTTGTTGAAATTTCTCATGGACGTCTTTTAAGACCTTAGCTATGAAACCACTTGGCCCTCACAGCCAAAATAGACCATCTTCAAGGTCAAACAGGCCCCGGATCAGGTAAACCCCCCATTTTGTCGATTTTCGTGTAATAATATTTCATGGATTTTTGGTGATCAAGAATTCTGACCTCATTTTTGTCAAAAAAATTTATGGACGTCCATTAAGACCTTAGATATGGAGCCAGTTGGCCATCACGGCCAAATTAGCCCATTCTCAAGGTCAAACGACCCCCGGTGTATGTAAACTCCCCATTTCGCCTATTTTTGTATGCTATAGTCCATGGATATTTTGGTGAACCGGAATTCCGAACTCATTTTTGCTGAAATTTTTCATGGACATCCGTTAAGACCTTAGCTATGACGCCACTTGGTCCTTACGGCCAAAACGGACCATCTTCAAGATCAAACAGGTCGCGGAGCTGGTAGACCCCCCATTTTGTCGATTTTCGTGTGCTATAGTCAATGGATTTTTTGGTGATCTGGAATTCCGACCTCATTTTTTTTGAAATTTTTCATGGACGTACGTTAAGACCTTACATATGGAGCCAGTTGGCCTTCTTGGCCAAATTGGCCCATTTTCAAGGTTAAACGAACCCGGTGAAGGTATACCCTCCATTTTGCCAAATTTTGTGTGCTATAATCCATGGATGTTTTGGTGATCTGAAATTCCGACCTCATTTTTGCCAAAAAAATTTATGAGCATCCGTGAAAACCTTAGCTATGGAGCAAGTTGGACCTCACAGCCTAAACGGACCATTTTAGAGGTCAAACGAGCCTCAGAGCAGGAAAACACCCCATTTTGCTGATTTTCGTGTGCTATAGTCCATGGATTTTTGGTGATCCAAATTTTTGACATTATTTTTGCCGAAATTTCTCATGGACATCCGCTAAGACCTTAGCTATGAATCCATTTGGCCCTCATGGCCAAATTGGCCCATTTACGAGGTCAAACGACCTCCGGTGCAGTTAAACCCCACATTTCGCCAATTTTTGTATGCTTATAGTCCATGGTTTTTTAGTGATCCAGAATTCGACCTCATTTTTACCGAAATTTTTCATGGACGTCCGTTAATACCTTAGTTATGGAGCCAGTTGGTCTTCATGGCCAAATTGGCCCATTTTCAAGGTCAAACGACCCCCGGTGCAGGTAAACCCCCCTTTTCACCGATTTTTGTGTGCTATAGTCTATGAATTTCTTGGTGATCCAAAATTCCGACCTCATTTTTGCCATAATTTTTCATGATCATCCATGAAGACCTTAGCTACGGAGCCATTTGGCCCTCCTGGCCAAAAATGGACCATTTTAGAGGTCAAACGAGCCTTAGTGATCCAATATTCCGTTATCATTTTTGCCAAAATTTCTCATGGACGTCCGTTAAGATCTTAGCTATGATACCATTTGACCCTAACGGCTGAAATGGACCATCTTCAAGGTCAATCAGGCCCCGGAGATGGTAAATCCCCCATTTTTCCTATTTTCGTGTGCTATAGTTCATGGATTTTTTGGTGATCATGAATTCCGACGTCATTTTTGTCAAAAAGTTTCATGGAAGTTCGTTAATACCTTAGTTATGGATCCAGTTGGCCCTGACAGCCAAATTTCCCTATTTAAAAGGTGAAATGACCCCGGTGCAGGTCAACCTCCCATTTCGCCGATTTTTGTCTGCTATAGTCCATGAATTTATTGGGATCCGAAATTTTGACCTCATTTTTTGCCGAAAATTTTCATGAGCATCCGTGAAGACCTTAGCTATGGAGCCAGTTGACCCTCACGGCCAAAACGGACCATTTTAGAGGTCAAACGAGCGTCAGAGCAAGGAAACACCCCATTTTACCAATTTTCATGTGATATAATCCATGGATTGTTTGGTAATCCAAAATTCCGACATCATTTTTGCCGAAATTTCTCATGGACATCCGTTAAGACCTTAGCTATGAAGCCAATTGGCCCTCACGGCCAAAACGGACCATCTTCAAGGTCAAACAGTGCCCGTAGCAGGTAAACACCCCATTTTGCCGATTTTCATGTGCTATAGTCCATGGATTTTTTGGTGATCAGGAATTCCAACCTCATTTTTGTCTAAATTTTTCATGGACGTCCATTAAGACCTTAGCTATGGAGCCAGTTGGCCCTCACGCCAAATTGGCCCATTTTCAAGGTCAAACTAACCCCGGTGCAGGTAAACCCCCTCATTTCCCTATTTTTTGTGTGCTATAGTCCATGGATTTTTTGGTGATCCAGAATTCTTACCTCAATTTTGCCAAAAAATTTCACGAGTGTCCGTGAAGACCTTAGCTATGGAGCCAATTGGCCCTCACGGACCATTTTGGAGGTCAAACGAGCCTTAGAGCAGGTAACCACCTCATTTTGCCAATTTTGGTGTGCTATTGTCCATGTATTTTTTGGTGATCTAAAATTTCGGCCTCATTTTTGTTGAAATTTTTCATTGACGTCCATTAAGACCTTAACTATGGAGCCAATTGGCCCTAAAGGCCAAATTGACCCATTTTTAAGGTCAAACGACCCGATGCAGGTAAGCCCCCCATTTCGTCAATTTTTATGTGTTATAGTCAATGGATTTTTTGGTGATCCAGAATCTTGACCTCATTTTGTCGAAAATTTCATGTGCATCCGTGAAGACCTTAGCTTTGGAGCCAGTTGGCCCTCACGGCCAAAAGGGACCATTTTAGAGGTCAAACGAGCCTCAGAGCAGGTAAACACCCCGTTTTACCGATTTTCGTGTGCTATAGTCCATGGATTTTTTGGTGATCCAAAATTCCGACATCATTTTAGCTTAAATTTTTCATGGACGTCCGTTAAAACTTTCGCTATGAAGCCACTTGGCCCTCACGGCCAAAACGGACCACCTTCAAAGTCATACAGGCCCCGGAGGAAGTAAACCCCCCATTTTGCCGCTTTTCGTTTGCTATAGTCCATGGATTATTTGGTGATCAGGAATTCCAACCTCATTTTTGTCGAAAGTGTTCACGGACATCTGTTAAGACCTTAGCTATGGAGCAAGTTGTCCCTCACAGCCAAATTGGCCCATTTTCAAGGTCAAACAACCACCGGAGCAGGTAAACCCCCTATTTTGCCAATTATAGTGTGCTACAGTACATGAAATTTTTGGTGATCAAGAATTCCAACCTCATTATTGTCGAGAGTTTTCACGAACGTCCGTTAAGACCTTAGCTATGGAGCCAGTTGGCCCTCACATCCAAAATGGACCATTTTAGAGGTCAAACGAGCCTCAGAGCAGGTAAACACCCCATTTTGCCAATTTTCGTGTGCTATAGTCCATTAATTTTTTGGTGATCCAAAATTCCGACGTCATATTTGTCAAAATTTCCCATGGACGTCAGTTAAGACATTAACTATGAATCCACTTGGCTCTCACAGCCAAAACGGACCATCTTCAAGGTCAAACAGGCCTCGGATCAGGTAAACCCCCATTTTGTCGATTTTCATGTAATATAGTCCATGGATTTTTGGTGATCAAAAATTCCGACCTCATTTTTGTCAAAAAATTTCATGGACGTCTGTTAAGACCTTAGATATGGAGCTAGTTGGCCATCACGGCCAAATTGGCCCATTTTCAAGGTCAAACGACCCCCGGTGTATGTAAAGTCCCAATTTCGTATAGCACATTAAAATCAGTAAAATGGGGTGTTTACTTGCTCTAAGACTCGTTTGACCTCCAAAATGGTTCATTTTGGCCGTGAGGATCAACTGGCTCCATAGCGAACGTCTTAATGAACGCTCATGAAAAATTTCGTCAAAACTGAACTCGGAATTCTAGATCACCAAAAAATCCATGGACTATAGCACACAAAAATCGGTGAAATAGGGGGTTTACCTGCACCGGGGTCTGTTTGACCATGAAGATTATCCGTTTTGGTCGTGAGGGCCAAGTGGCTTCAAAGCTAAGGTCTTAACAGACGTCCGTGAGAAATTTTGGCAAAAATGATGTCGAAATTTCGGATCACCAAAAAATCCATGGACTATAGCACACGGAAATTGTCAAAATGAGGTATTTACCTGCTCTGAAGCTCGTTTGACCTCTCAAATGGTGCATTTTGGACGTGAGGGTCAAATGGCTCCATAGCTAAGGTCTTAACGGATGCTCACAAAAAAATTTGGCAAAACTTAGGTTGGAATTCTGGATCACCAAAAAATCCATGGACTATAGCACACAAAAATTGGCGAAATGTGGGGTTTACCTGCACCGGGGGTCGTTTGACCTTGAAAATGGGACAATTTGGCCGTGAGGGTGAACATGCTCTATAGCTAAGGTCTTAATGGACGTCCATGTAAAATTTTGACAAAATTGAGGTCGAAATTCCTGATAACCAAAAAATTCATTGACTATAGCACACGAAAATCAATAAAATGGGGGGTTTACCCGTTCAGGGGCCTATTTGACCTTGAAAATGGTCCGTTTTGGCTGTGAGGCCAAGTGGCTTCATAGATAAGGTAATAAATGACGTCCAAGAGAAATTTTGGCAAAATGATCTCGGATTTTGGATCACCAAAAAATACATGGACAATAGCACACTAAAATCGGCAAAATAAGGTGTTTACCAACTCTGAGGCTCGTTTCACCTCTAAAATGGTATGTTTAGGACGTGAGGGCCAACTGGCTCCCTAGCAAAGGTCTTAACGGACTCTCATGAAAAAATTCATCAAAAATATGGTCGGAATTTCGGATCACTAAAAAATTCGTAGACTATAGCACACAAAAATAGGCGAAATGGGGGGTTTACATGCACCGGGGGTCATTTCACCTTGAAAAAGGGCCAATTTGGCTGTGAGGGACAACTGGCTCCATAGCTAAGGTTTTAACAGATGTCCATGAAAACATTTGACAAAAAAGAGCTCGAAATTCCTAATCACCAAAAAATCCATGGACTATAGCACACGAAAATCGACAAAATGGGGGGTTTACCTGCTCCGGGGCCTGTTTGACCTTGAAGATGGTCCGTTTTGGCCGTGAGGGCCAAGTGGCTTCATGACTAAGGTGTTAACGGACGTCCATGAGAAATTTTGGAAAAAATGATGTCGTAATTTTGGACCACCAAAAAATGCATGGACTATAACACACAAAAATCTGCAAAATGGAGTGTTTACCTGCTTTGAGGCTCGTTTGACATCTAAAATTGTCAGTTTTGGCCGTGAGGGCCAATTGGCTCCACAACTAAGGTCTTAACGGACGCTCATGAAAAATTTAGCCTAAAATGAGGCCGGAATTCTGGATCACCAAAAACCATGGACTATAGCACACAAAAATCAGTGAAATGCTGGGTTTACCTGCACCAGGGCCTGTTTGACCTTGAAGATGGTCTGTTTTGGCTGTGAGGGCCAGGTGGCCTCATAGCTAAGGTTTTAACGGACGTTCATGATAAATTTCAACAAAAATGATGTCTAAATTTTGGATCATTAAAAAATCATTGGACTATAGCACACGTAAATCGGCAAAATGGGGTGTTTGCCTGCTCTGAGACTCGTTTGACCTCTAAAATGGTCTGTTTTGGCCGTTAGGGCCAAATGGCTCCATATATAAGGTCTTAACGGACGCTCATGAAAATTTTTGGCAAAAAGGAGGTCGAAATACAGGATAACCAAAAAATCCATTGACTATACCACACAAAAATCGGTGAATTGGGAGGTTTACCTGCATCGGGGGTCGTTTGACCTTGAAAATGGACCAATTTGGCCGTGAGGGCCAACTGGCTCCATAACTAAGGTCTTAACGGACATCCATGAAAAATTTTGACAAAAATTAGGTGGGATTTACTGATCACCAAAAAATCCATGGTCTATAGCACACGAAAATCAGCAAAATGAGGGGTTTACCTGGTCCGAGGTCTGTTTGACCTTGAAGATGGTCTATTTTATCCGTAAGGGCCAAATGGCCTCATAGCTATGGTCTTAATGGACGTCCATTAGAAATTTCGAAAAAAATGATGTCAGATTTTGGATCACCAAAAAATCCATGGACTATAGCACACGAAAATCGGCAAAATGGGGTGTTTATCTGCTCTGAGGCTCGTTTGACCTCTAAAATAGTCTGTTTAGGTCGTGAAGCCCAACTAGCTCCATAGATAAGGTCTTAACGGATGCTCATGAAAAAGTTCGGCAAAAGGGAAGTCGGAATTATAGATCACTAAAAAATCCATGGACTATAGCACACAAAATTTGGCAAAATGGGGGGTTTACCTGCAACGGGGGTTGTTTGACCTTAAAAATGGGCAAATTTAGCCATGAGGATGAACTGGCTTCATAGCTAAGGTCTTAACTGACGTCCATGAAATAATTTGACAAAAATGAGGTCGGAATTTCTGATCACCAAAAAATTCATGGACTATAGCACACGAAAATCGTTAAAATTGGGGGTTTACCTGCTCCGGGGTCTATTTTACCTCGAAGATTGTCCGTTTTGGCCATGAGGGCCTAGTGGATTCATAGCTAAGGTCTTAACGGACGTCCATGAGAAATTTCGACAAAAATGATGTCAGAATTTTGGATCACCAAAAAATCCATGGACTCTAGCACACGAAAATCAGTAAAATGGGGTGTTTACCTACTCTGAGGCTTGTTTGACCTCTAAAATGGTCCGTTTTGGCCGTGAGGGCCAACTGGATCCATAGCTAAGGTCATAACGGAAGCTCATGAAAAATTTCGGCAAATATGAGGTCAAAATTCTGGTTCACCAGAAAATCCATGGATTATAGCACACAAAAATTGGCAAAATGGGAAGTTTACTTGCACCAGGGACTGTTTGACCATGAAGATGGTTTGTTTTGACCATTACGGCAAAGTGGCTTTATAGATAAGGTCTTAACTGACGTCCAAGAGAAATTTCAGCAAAAATGATGTCGGAATTTTGGATCACCAAAAAAGTCATGGACAATAGCTCACGAAAATAGACAAAATGGGGCATTTACCTGCTCTAAGGCTTGTTTGACCTCTAAAATGGTCTGTATTGTCCGTGAGGGCCAACTGGCTCCATAGATAAGGTCTTAATTGAAGTCCATGAAACATTTTGACAAAAATGAGGTCGGAATTCCTGATCACCAAAAAATCCATGGACTATAGGGTATGAAAATCGGCAAAAGAGGGGGTTTACATGCTCCGGGGCCTATTTGACCATGAAGATGGTATGTTTTGGCTGTGAGGGCCAACTGGCTCCATAGCTAAGGTCTTAAAGGATGCTCATGAAAAATTTTGGTAAAAATGATGTCGGAATTTTGAATCACCAAAAAATCCATGGACTAAAGCACACGAAAATCGGCAAAATGGGGTGTTTACCCGCTCTGAGGCTCGTTTGACTTCTAAAATGGTCTGTTTTGGCCGTGAGGGCCAACTGGCTCTATAGCTAAGGTCTTAACGGACGTCCATGAATAATTTCAATAAAAATAAGGTTGGAATTCGAAATCACCAAAAATTTCACGGAGTATTACGTACGAAAATCAGTAAAATATGGGTTTACCTTCTCCGGGGACTATTTGACCTAGAAGATGGTCCATTTTAGCCGTGAGGGTCAAGTGGCTTCATAGCTAAGGTCTTAACAGACTGTGAGAAATTTCGGCAAAAATGATGTCTGAATTTTGTATTACCAAAAAATCTATGGACTGTAGCACATGAAAATTGGCAAAATGGGGTGTTTACCTGCTCTGGGGCTCGTTTGACCTTGAGAATGGGTCGATTTGGCTGTGAGGGCCAACTGGCTCCATAGCTAAGGTATTAACAGACGCTCATGAAATATTTCGACAAAAATAAAGTCGGAATTCCTGATCACCAAAATATCCATGGACTATAGCACACGAAAATCGGCAAAATGGGGTGTTTACTTACCCTAAGGCTCGTTTGATCTCCAAATGGTCCGTTTTGGTCATGAGGGCCAAATGGCTCCCTAGCTAAGGTCTAAATGGACGCTCATGAAAACTTTCAGCAAAAGGGAGGTCGAAATTCTGGATCACAAAAAAATCCATAGACTATAGCACACAGAAATCGGTGAAATGGGGGGGTTTACCTGCACCGGGGGTCGTTTGACCTTGAAAATGGGCCAATTTAGCCGTTAGGGCAAATTGGCTCCATAGCTAAGGTCTTAACGGACGTCCAAGAAAAATTTCCACAAAAATGAGGTGGGAATTCCTGATCACCAAAAAATCCATTGAGTATAGCACACGAAAATTGTTAAAATAGGGGGTTTACCTGCTCCGGGGCCTATTTGACCTTGAAGATGGTCCGTTTTAGCCGTGAGGGCCAAGTGGCTTCATAGCTAAGGTCTTAACCGACGTCCATGAGAAATTTCATCAAAAATGATGTCGGAATTTTGGATCACCAGAAAATCCTTAGACTATAGCACACGAAAATTGGTAAAATAGGGTGTTCACACCTGCTCTGAGGCTCGTTTGACCTCTTAAATGATCCGTCTTGGCCATGAGGGCCAACTGGCTCCATAGATAAGGTCTTAACAGACGCTCATGAGAAATTTTGAGAAAAGGGAGGTTGGAATACCGGATAACCAAAAAATACATGGACTATACCACACAAAAATCGATGAATTATGAGGTTTACCTGCATTGGGTGTCGTTTGACCTTGAAAATGGGCCAATTTGGCCTTGAGGGACAACTGACTCCATAGCTAAGGTCTTAACGGACGTCCATGAAAATTTTCGACAAAAATAAGGTCGAAATTACTGATCACTGAAAAATCCATTGAGTATAGCACACGAAATCAACAAAATTGGGGGTTTACTTGCTCTGGGGCCTCTGTTTGATCTTGAAGATTGTTTTGGGTCACCAAAAAATCCATGGACTATAGCACACGAAAATCAACAAAATGGGGTGTTTTCCTGCTCTAAAGCTAGTTTGACAGCTAAAATGGTCCGTTTTAGCTGTGAGGCCCAACTAGCTCCATAGCAAAAGTTTTAACGGGCGCTCATGACAAATTTCAGCAAAAATGAGCTCGAAATTCCGGATCACCAAAGATTACATGGACTATATAGCATACAAAAATTGGTGAAATGGGGGGTTTACCTGCACCGGGGTCTGTTTGACCTTGAAGATTGCCCGTTTTGGCCGTGAGGGTAAAATGACTTCATAACTAAGGTCTTAACGGATGTCCATGAGAAATATCGGCAAAAATGATGTCATAATTTTGGATCACCAAAAAACCCATGGACTATAGAAAATGAATATCGGCAATATGGGGTGTTTACTGCTCTGAGGCTCGTTTGACCTCTAAAAATCTCTATTTTGGCCGTTAGGGCCAACTGGCTCCATAACTAAGGTCTTAACGGATGCTCATGACATTTTTTGGTAAAAATGAGGTTGGGATTTCGGATCACCAAAAAATCCATGAACTATAGCACACAAAAATCAGCAAAATAGGGGGGTTTACCTGCACCGGGGATCGTTTGACCTTGAAAATGGGCCAATTGGCAATGAGGGACAACTGTCTCCACAACTAAGGTCTTAACGGACGCTCATGAAAAATTTCTACAAAAAATGAAGTCGGAATTCCTGATCACCAAAAAATGCATGGACTATAGTACACGAAAATTGGTGAAGTGAGGGTTTACCTTCTCCGGGGGTCGTTTGACCTGAAAATGGGCCAATTTGGCCGTGAGGTCCAACTGGCCCCATAGCTAAGGTCTTAAAGGACGTCTATGAAAATTTTTGACAAAAATAAGGTCGGATTCCTAATCACCAAAAATACATGGCATATAGCACGCGAAAATTGGCAAAATGGGGGAATTTACCTGCTCCGGGACCTGTTTGACTGTGAAGATGGTCCGTTTTGGCCGTAATGACCAAGTGCCTTCATAGCTAAGGTATTAACGGACATGCATAACAAATTTTGGTAAAAATGATGTCGAAATTTTGGATCACAAAAAAATGCATGGACTATAGCACACGAAAATCGGTAGAATGGGGTGTTTACTTGCTCTAAGGCTCGTTTGACCTTCAAAATGGTTCGTGTTGGCCGTGAGGAACAACTGGCTCCATAGCAAATGTCTTAACGGACGCTCATGAAAAATTTCGACAAAAATGAACTCAGAATTCTGGATCACCAAAAAATCCATGGACTATAGCACACAAAAATCGGTGAAATAGGGGGTTTACCTCCACCGGGGTCTATTTGACCTTGAAGATTGTCCGTTTTGGCCGTGAGAGCCAAGTGGCTTCAAAGCTAAGGTCTTAACGAACGTCCATGAGAAATTTTGGCAAAAAATGATGTCAGAATTTTGGATCACCAAAAAATCCATGGACTATAGCACACGAAAATCGGCAAAATGGGGTATTTACTTGCTCTAAAGATCGTTTGACCTCTCAAATGGTGCGTTTTGGCCGTGAGGGCCAACTGGCTCTATAGCTAAGGTCTTAACAGACGCTCATGAAAATTTTGGCAAAAATTAGGTTGGAATTCTGGATCACCAAAAAATCTATGGACTTAGCACACAAAAATCAGCTAAATGGGGGGTTTACCTGCACCGGGAGTTGTTTGACCTTGAAAATGGGCCAATTTGGGTGGGAGGGTGAACATGCTCTATAACTAAGGTCTTAACGGACGTCCAAGAGAAATTTTGGCAAAAATGGTCACGGATTTTGGATCACCAAAAAATACATGGATTATAGCACACTAAAATCGGCAAAAATAAGGTGTTTACCAACTCTGAGGCTCATTTCACCTCTAAAATGGTCTGTTTTGGACGTGAGGGCTAACTGGCTCCCTAGCAAAGGTCTTAACAGACGCTCATGAAAAATTTCAGCAAAAATGTGGTCGAAATTTTGGATCACTAAAAAATCCGTAGACTATAGCACAAAAAAATTGGCGAAATGGGGGGTTTACGTGCACCGGGGGTCGTTTCACCTAGAAAATGGGCCAATTTGGCTGTGAGGGCCAACTGGCTCCATAGCTAAGGTTTTAACGGATGCCCATGAAATATTTCGACAAAAAGGAGCTTGAAATTCCTGATCACCAAAAAATCCATGGACTATAGCACACGAAAATCGGCAAAATAGGGGGTTTACCTACTTCGGGGCCTATTTGACCTTGAAGATGGTCCGTTTTGACCATGAGGGCTAAGTGGCTTCATGACTAATGTCTTAACGGACGTCCATGAGAAATTTCGGCAAAAATGATGCTGTAAATTTGGATCACCAAAATATACATGGACTATAGCACACGAAAATCGGAAAAATGGGGTGTTTACCTGCTTTGAGGCTCGTTTGAATCTAAAATGGTCTGTTTTGTCCGTGAGGGCCAACAGGCTCCATAGCTAAGGTCTTAACGGACACTTATGAAAAATTTTGGCAAAAATGAGGCCGGAATTCTGGATCACCAAAAAATCCATGGATTATAGCACACAAAAATCGCCGAAATGGTGGGTTTACCTGCACCGGGGGCTGTTTGACCTTGAAGATGGTCTGTTTTGGCCATGAAGGCTAGGTGGCTTCATAGCTAAGGTCTTAACGGATGTCCATGATAAATTTCGGCAAAAATGATGTCGGAATTTCGGATCATTAAAAAATCCATGGACTATAGCACACGCAAATCGGCAAAATGGGGTGTTTACTTCCTCTGAGGCTCATTTGATCTTTAAAATAGTCCGTTTTGGCCGTGAGGGCCAACTGACTCCATAGCTAAGGTTTTAACGGACACTCATGAAAAATTTCAGCAAAAATGAGGTCGAAATTCCGTATCCCCAAAAATCTATGGACAATTCGGCGAAATGGGGGGTTTACCTGCATCGTACTCGTTTGACCTTGAAAATGGGTCAATTTGGCCGTGAGGGCCAACTGGCTCCATAGCTAAGGTCTTAACGGACGCAGATGAAAAAATTCGACAAAAATGAGGTCGGAATTCCTAATCACCAAAAAATCCATGGATTATAGCACACAAAAATCGATGAAATGGGCCAATTTGGCCGTGAGGGCCAACTGACTCCATAGCTAAGGTCTTAATGGACGTCCATAAAAAATTTTGACAAAAATGAGGTGGGAATTTATAATCACCAAAAAATCCATGGCGTATAGCACACGAAAATTGGCAAAATGGGGGGTTTACCTTCTCCGGGGCCTGTTTGACTTTGAAGATGGTCTGTTTTGGCCGTTAGGGCCAAGTGGCTTCATAGATAAGGTCTTAACGGACGTCCATGACAAATTTCGGCAAAAATGATGTCGGAATTTTGGATCACCAAAAAGTCCATGGATTATTATAGCACACGAAAATCGGCAAAATGGGGTGCTTACCTGCTCTAAGGCTCGTTTGACCTCTAAAATGGTCCATTTTTTCTGAGAGTGCTAACTGGCTCCATAGCGAACGATTTAACGGACGCTCATGAAATTTTTTGGCTAAAATGAGCTTCGAATTCTGGATCACCAAAAAATCCATTGACTACAACACACAAAAATCGGTGAAATTGGAGGTTTACCTGCACCGGGGTCTGTTTGACCTTGAAGATGGTCCGTTTTGGCCGTGAGGGCCAAGTGGCTTCATAGCTAAGGTATTAATAGACGTCCATGACAAATTTCGGCAAAAATAATGTCAGAATTTTGGTTCACCTATAAATCCATGGACTATAGCTAATGAAAATCGGCAAAATGGGGTGTTTACCTGCTATGAGGCTCGTTTGACCTCTAAAATGGTCTGTTTTGGCTGTGAAGGACAACTGGCTCCATAGATACGGTCTTAACGGATGCTGATGAAAATTTTAGGCAAAAATGAGGTCGGAATTGTGGATCACCAAAAAATCCATGGACTATACCATACAAAAATCGGTGAAATGGGGGGTTTACCTGCACCGGGGGTTGTTTGACCTTGAATATGGTCCCCTTTGGCCGTGAAGGCCAAGTGGCTTCATAGCTAAGGTCTTAATGGACGTCCATCAGAAATTTCGGCAAAAATGATGTCGAAATTTTCGGTCACCTAAAAATCCATGGACTATAGTATATGAAAATCGATAAAATGGGGTGTTTACCTACTCAGAGGCTCATTTGACCTCTAAAATGGTCCGTTTTGGCTGTGAGGCACAACTGGCTTCATAGCTAAGGTCTTAACGGATTCTAATGAAAAAATTTGGCAAAAATGAGGTCGGAATTCCTGATCATCAAAAAATCCATGAACTATAGCACACAAAACTCGGTAAAATTGGGGGTTTACCTGCACCGGGGGTCGTTTGACCTTGAAAATGGGTCAATTTAGCCGTGAGGGCCAAATGGCTCCATATCTAAGGTCTTTACGGACGTCCATGAAAAATTTTGACAAAAATGAGGTCAGAATTCCTGATCACCAAAAAATCCATGGAGTATAATACACGAAAATCGGCAAAATAGGGGGTTTACCTTCTCTGGGGTCTGTTTGACCTTGAAGATGGTCCATTTTGGCCGTGAGGGCCAAGTGGCTTCATAGCTAAGGTCATAACCAACATCCATGACAAATTTCGGCAAAAATGATGTCAGAATTTTGGTTCACCTAAAAATTCATGGACTATAGCACACGAAAATCGGCAAAATGGGGTGTTTACCTGCTATGAGGCTCATTTGACCTCTAAAATGGTTTGTTTTGGCTGTGAGGGACAACTGGCTCCATAGATAAGGTCTTAACGGATGCTGAATGAAAACATTTAGCAAAAATGAGGTCGAAATTGTGGATCACCAAAAAATCCATGAACTATACCACACTAAAATCAGTGAAATGGGGGGTTTACCTGCACCGGGGGTTGTTTGACCTTGAATATGGTCCGCTTCGGCAGTGAAGGCCAAGTGGCTTCATAGCTAAGGTCTTAAAGGACGTCCATCAGATATTCCGGCAAAACTGATGTCAGAATTTTCAATCACCTAAAAATCCATGGACTATAACATATGAAAATCGATAAAATGGGGTGTTTACCTGCTCAGAGGCTCGTTTGACCTCTAAAATGGTCCGTTTTGCTGTGAGGGACAACTGGCTTCATAGCTAAGGACTTAACGGATTCTAATGAAAAAAATTGGCAAAAATGAGGTCGGAATTCCTGATCATAAAAAAATCCATGAACTATAGCACACAAAAATCGGTAAAATGGGGGGTTTACCTGCTCTAAGGCTCGTTTGATCTCTCAAATGGTCCGTTTTGGTCATGATGGCCAACTTGCTCCCTAGCTAAGGTCTTAAAGAACACTCATGAAAAATTTCAGCAAAAGGGAGGTCGAAATTCCAGATCACCAAAAAATCCATAATCTATAGCACACAGAAATCGATGAAATTGGGGTTTCACCTGCACCGGGGGTCGTTTGACCTTGAAAATGGGCCAATTTAGCCGTGAGGGCCAAATGGCTCCATAGCTATGGTCTTCACGGATGTCCATGAAACATTTTGACAAAAATGAGGTCGGAATTCTTGATCACCAAAAAATCAATGGAGTATAACACACGAAAATCGGCAAAATAGGGGGTTTACCTTCTCCGGGGCCTGTTTGATCTTGAAGATGGTCTGTTTTGGCCGTGAGGGCCAAGTGGCTTCATAGCTAAGGTCTTAACCGACATCTATGACAAATTTCAGCAAATGGGAGGTCGAAATTCCAGATCACCAAAAAATGCATAGACTATAGCACACAAAAATTGGTGAAATTGGGGTTTCACCTGCACCGGGGGTCGTTTGACCTTGAAAATGGGCCAATTTAGCCGTGAGGGCCAACTGGCTCCATAACTAAGGTCTTAACGGACATTCATTAAAAAATTTGACAAAAATGAGCTTGAAATTACTGATCACCAGAAAATCAATGGTCTATAGAACACGAAAATCAGCAAAATGGGGGGTTTACCTACTCCGGGGTCTGTTTGACCTTGAAATTGGTCCGTTTTAGCCGTGAGGGCCAAATGGATTCATAGCTAAGGTCTTAACGGATGTCCATTAGAAATTTCAGAAAAAATGATGTCGGATTTTGGATCACCAAAAAATCCATGGACAGCACACGAAAATCAGCAAAATAGGGTGTTTATCTGCTCTGAGGCTCGTTTGACCTCTAAAATAGTCCGTTTAGGTCGTAAGGGCCAACTAGCTCCATAGCTAAGGTCTTAACTTACGCTCATGAAAAATTTCGGCAAAAGGGAAGTCGGAATTATGGATCACCAAAAAATCCATGGACTATAGCACACAAAAATCGGCGAAATGGGGGGTTTACCTGCTCCGGGGTCTGTTTGACCTCGAATATTGTCCGTTTTGGCCATGAGGGCCAAGTGAATTTATAGCTAAGGTCTTAACGGACGTCCATGAGAAATTTTGACAAAAATGATGTCGGAATTTTGGATCATCAAAAAATTCATGAACTCTTGCACACAAAAATCAACAAAATGGGGTGTTTACCTACTCTGAGGCTCGTTTGACGTCTAAAATGGTCTGTTTTGGCCGTGAGGGCCAACTGTATCCATATCTAAGGTCTTAATGGAAGATCATGAAAAACTTCGGCAAAAATGAGGTCAAAATTCTGGATCACCAAAAAATCCATTCACTATAGCACACAAAAATCGGTGAAATGGGAAGTTTTCCTGCACCAGGGACTGTTTGACCATGAAGACGGTCTGTTTTGGCCGTGAGGGCCAAGTGGCTTCATATATAAGGTCTTAACTGGCGTCCATGAGAAATTTAAGCAAAAATGACGTCGGAATTTCGAATCACCAAAAAATTCATGGACTATAGCACATGAAAATTGGCAAAATGGGGTATTTACCTTCTCTGAGGCTCGTTTGACCTCTAAAATGGTCCGTTTTGGCCGTGAGGGCCAACTGGGTCCATAGCTAAGGTCTTAACTGAAGTCCATGAAACATTTCAACAAAAAATGAGGTCGGAATTTTTTATCACCAAAAAATCCATGGACTATAGGGTACGAAAATTGGCAAAATGGGGGGTTTACCAGCTCCGGGGCCTGTTTGACCTTGAAGATGGTCCGTTTTGGCCGTGAGGGCCAACTGGCTCCATAGCTAAGGTCTTAAATGATGCTCATGAAAAATTTTGGTAAAAATGATGTCGGAATTCTGAATCACCAAAAAATCCAAGGACTAAAGCACACGAAAATCAGCAAAATGGGGTGTTTACCCGCTCTGAGGCTCGTTTGACTTCTAAAATGGTCTGTTTTTTCTGTGAGGGCCAACTGGCTCTCTAGCTAAGGTCTTAACGAACGTCCATGAAAAATTTCAATAAAAATAAGATTGGAGTTCGAAATCAGCAAAAATTTCACGGAGTATTGTGTACGAGAATCGGTAAAATGGGGGGTTTACCTTCTCCGGGGAATGTTTGACCTTGAAGATGGTCCATTTTAGCCGTGAGGGTCAAGTGGCTTCATATATAAGGTCTTAACGGACTGTGATAAATTTCAGCAAAATGGGGTGTTTACCTGCTCTGAGGCTCGTTTGAACTCTAAAATAGTCTGTTTTGGCCGTGAGAACCAACTGGCACCATAGTTAAGGTCTTAACGGACGTCCATAAAACATTTCGACAAAAATGAGGGCAAAATTCCAAATCACCAAAAAATTCATGGATTATTGCACATAAAAATTGGCGAAATGGGGGTTTACCTGCACCGAGGTCTGTTTTGACTTTGAATATGGTCCGTTTTGGCCGTGTGGGCCAAGTGGCTTCATAGCTAAGGTCTTAACGGACGTGCATGAGAAATTTCGGCAAAAATAATGTCACAATTTCATATCACCAAAAATCCATGGACTATAGCACACGAAAATTGGCAAAATAGGGTGTTTACCTGCTTTAAGGCTCGTTTGACCTCTCAAATGGTCCATTTTGGCTGGGAGAGCCAATTGGATCCATAGCAAAGGTCTTAATTGATGCTCATGTAAAATTTTGGCAAAAATGAGGTCGAAATTCTGGATCAACAAAAAATCCATGGACTATAGCACACAAAAATCGGCGAAATGGGGGGTTTACCTGCATCTGGGTTCGCTTAACCTTGAAAATTGGCCAATATGGCCGTGAGGGCCAACTGTATCCATAGCTAAGTTCTTAACAGTCGTCCATGAGAAATTTTGACAAAAATGAGGTCGAAATTCCTGATCACCAAAAAATCTGTTGACTAGCACACAAAAATTGGCAAAATGGGGGGTTTACCTGCTTCGGGGACTATTTGACCTTGATGATGGTCCGTGTTTGCCTTGTGGGCCAACTAGCTCAATAGCTTAGGTCATAACGGATGCCATGAAATATTTCGGCAAAAATGAGGTCGGAATTCCAAATCACCAAAAAATCCATGGACAATAGCACACAAATATCAGCGAAATGGGGGGTTTAACTGCACCGGTGGTCGTTTGACCTTGAAAAGGGGCCAATTTGGCCGTAAGGGACAACTGGCTTCGTAGCTAAGGTCTTAACGGTCGTCCATAAAAAGTTTTGACAAAAATGAGGCTGGAATTCCTGATCACCAAAAAATCGATGGACTATAGCACACGAAAATTGGCAAAATGGGGGGTTTACCTGCTCCGGGGCCTATTTGACCTTGAAGATGGTTTGTTTTTGTTGTGAGGGCCAAGTGGCTTCATAGCTAAGGTCTTAACGGACGTCCATGAGAAATTACGGCAAAAATGATGTCAGAATTTTGGTACACCTAAAAATTCAAGGACTACAACACACGAAAATCGGCAAAATGGGTTGTTTACCTTGAGGCTCGTTTGACCACTAAAAATGTCGGTTTTGGCCGTTAGGGCCAACTGGCTCCATACTAAGGTCTTAATGGACAATCATGAAAAGTTTCGGCAAAAAGGAGGTTGGAATTCCGGATCACCAAAAAATCCATGGACGCACACAAAAATCAGCAAAATGGGGGGTTTACCTGCACCGGGGGTCATTTGACCTTGAAAATGGGTCAATTTGGCTTTGAGGGCGAATATGGTCCATAACTAAGGTCTTAACGGACGTCCATGAAATATTTTGACAAAAATGAGGTAGGAATTCCTGATCACTAAAAAATCCATGGACTATAGCACAAAAAAATTGGCAAAACGGGGGGATTACCTGCTCCGGGGCCTATTTGACCTTGAAGATGGTCCGTTTTGGCTGTGAGGCCAAGTGGCTTCATAGCTAAGGTAATAACGGACGTCCATGAAAAATTTTGGCAGAAATGATCTCAGATTTTGGATCACCAAAAAATCCATGGACTATAGCACATGAAAATTGGCAAAACGGGGTGCTTACCTGCTCTGAGACTCGTTTTACTTTTAAATTGGTCCGTTTCAGCCGTGAGGGCTAACTGCCTCCATAACTAAGGTCTTAACAGTCGCTAATGAAATATTTCTGCAAAAATGAGGTAAGAATTTTGGATCACCGAAAAATCCATGGAATAAGCACACAATAATCAGCGAAATGGGAGGTTTAACTTCACCGGGGGTCGTTTGACTTTTAAAATGGACCAATTTGGACGTAAGAGCCAACTTGATCCATAGCTAAGGTCTTAACGGACGTCCATGAAAATTTTTGACAAAAATAAGGTCGGAATTCCTGATCACCAAAAAATCAATGGACTATAGAACAGGAAAATCGGCAAAATGGGAGGTTTACCTGCTCTAGGGCCTGTTTGACTTTCAAGATGGTCCGTTTTGGCCGTGAGGGAAAAATGTCTTCATAGATAAGGTCTTAACGGACGTCCATGAGAAATTTTAGCAAAAATGATGTCGGAATTTTGGATCACAAAAAAAATCCATGGACTATGCACATGAAAATTGACAAAATGGGGTATTTACCTGCTCTGATGCTCGTTTAACCTCTAAAATGTTCCGTTTTGACCATGATGGCCAATTGGCTCCCTAGCTAAGTTATTAACGGATGCTCATGAAAAATTTCGGCAAAAATGAGGTCGCAATTCTGAATCACCAAAAAGTCCATGGACTATAGAACACAAAAATTGGAGAAATGGGGGATTTACGTGCATCGGGGGTGGTTTCACATTGAAAATAGGCCAATTTGGCTGTGAAGGCAAACTGGCTCCATAGCTAAGGTCTTAACGGCCGTCCATGAAAAATTTCGACAAAAATGAGGTCAAAATGGGAGGTTTACCTGCTCCGGGGACTGTTTGAACTTGAAGATGGTCCGTTTTGGCCGTGAGGGCAAAGTGTCTTCATAACTAAGGTTTTAACAAACGTCCATGAGAAATTTCGACAAAAAAGGTGTCGTAATTTTGGATCACCAAAAAATCCATGGACTATAGCACACGAAAATTGGCAAAATGGGGTGATTACCTGCTCTGAGGCTGAATTGACATCTAAAATGGTCCGTTTTGACCGTGAGGGCCAACCGGCTCCATAGCTAAGGTTTTAACAGACGCTCATGAAAGTTTTTGGCAAAAAGGAGGTAAGAATTCCGGATCACCAAAAAATCCATGGACTATAGCACACAAAAATCGGAGAAACAAGGGGTTTACATTCACCGGGGATTGTTTGACCTTGAAGATGGTCCGTTTTGGCAGTGAGGGCAAAGTGGCTTCATAGCTAAGGTCTTAACGGACGTCCATGAGAAAATTTCGGCAAAAAATGATGTCAAAATTTTGTATCATTAAAATATACATGGCCTATAGCACACGAAAATTGGCAAAATGGGGTGTTTACCTGCTCTGAGGTTCGTTTGACCACTAAAAATGTCGGTTTTGACCATGAAGGCCAATTGGCACCAAAGCTAAGGTCTTTATGGACGCTCATGAAAAATTTCCGCAAAAATGAGATCGGAATTCCGCATCACCAAAAATTCCATGGACTATAGCACGGAAAAATCAGCGAAATGGGGGGTTTACCTGAACTGGGGCTTATTTGACCTTTAAGATTATCTGTTTTAGTCGTGAAGGCCAAGTGGCTTCACAGCTATGGTATTAACGATCGTCGATGAGAAATTTCGGCAAAAATGATGTCGGTATTTTGGTTCACCAAAAACTCCATGGACTACAGCACACGAAAATCGGCAAAATGGGGGTGTTTACCTGGTCTGAGGCTCGTTTGACCACTAAAAATGTTTGTTTTGGCCGTTAGGGCCAACTGTCTCCATAGCTAAGGTCTTAATGGACACTTATGAAAAATTTCGGCAAAAATGAGTTTGGAATTCTGGATCACCAAAAAATCCATGGACTATACCACACAAAAATCGGTGAAATGGGGCGTTTACCTGCATCGGGGGTCGTTTGACCTTGAAAATGAGCCAATATGGATGTGAGGGTGAATATGCTCCATAGCTAAGGTCTTAACGGATATCCATGAAAAATTTTGACAAAAATGAGGTAGCAATTCCTGATCACCAAAAAATCCATGGACTATAGCACACGAAAATTGGCAAAATGGGGGGTTTACCTGCTCCGAGGCCTATTTGTCCTTGAAGATGGTCCGTTTTGGCCGTGAGTCCAAGTGGCTTCATAGCTAAGGTAATAACGGATGTCCATGAGATATTTTGGCAAAAATGATCTTAGATTTTGGATCACCAAAAAATCCATTGACTATAGCACACGAAAATTGGCAAAACGGGGTGTTTACCTGCTCTGAGATTCATTTTACTTTTAAAATGGTCCGTTTCGGCTATGAGGACTAACTGGCTCCATAGCTAAGGTCTTAACAGACGCTCATGAAATGTTTACGCAAAAATAAGGTCAGAATTTGGGATCACCAAAAAGTCCATGGAATAGCACACAAAAATCGGTGAAATGGGAGGTTTTTCTGCACCGGGGGTCGTTTGACTTTGAAAATGGACCAATTTGACCGTAAGGGCCAACTAGCTCCATAGCTAAGGTCTTAACAGACGTACATGAAAAATTTTGACAAAAATGAGGTCGGAATTCTTGATCACCAAAAAATCAATGGACTATAGAACACGAAAATCGGCAAAATGGGAAGTTTACCTGCTCCGAGGCCTGTTTGACTTTCAAGTTGGTCCGTTTTGGCCGTGAGGGACAACTGGCTCCGTAGCTAAGGTCTTAAGGGACGTCCATGAAGAATTTCGACAAAAATGAGGTTGGAATTCCTGATCACCAAAAAATCAATGGACTATATAGCACACGAGAATCAGCAAAATGGGGGATTTACCTGCTCCGGGGCCTGTTTAACCTTGAAGATGGTCCGTTTTGGCTTTGAGACCAAGTGTTTTCATAGCTAAAGTCATAACGGACATCCATGAGAAATTTTCGCAAATAATGATGTTGGATTTTGGATCACCAAAAAATCGATGGACTATAGCACACGAAAATTGGCAAAATGGGTGATTACATGCTCTGAGGCTCGTTTGACTTTTAAAATGGTTCGTTTTGGCCGTGAGGGCCAACTGGCTCCATAGCTAAGGTTTTAACGAACGCCATTAAATATTTTTGTAAAAATGAGGTCGAAATTCCGGATCACCAATAAATCCATGGACTATAACACACAAAAATTTGCGAAATGGAGGGATTACCTGCACCGGTGGTCGTTTGACTTTAAAAATGGGCCAATTTGGCCTTAAGGGCCAATTTGCTGCATAGCTAAGTTATTAACGGACGTCCATGAGAAATTTTGGCAAAAATGATATCGGAATTTTGGATCACCAAAAAATCCATGGACTAGCACACGAAAATCGGAAAATTTGTGTGTTTACCTTCTCTGAGGCTCGTTTGACCTCTAAAATGGTTCGTTTTAGCCGTGAGGGCCAACTGGCTCCATAGCTAAGGTCTTAACGGATGATCAAGAAAATTTTCGACCATACTGAGGTCGAAAATCATGAACACCAAAAAATCCATGGACTATACCACACGAAAATCGGCGAAATGGGGGGTTTACCTTCTCCGGGGCCTGTTTGACCTTGAAGATGGTCCGTTTTAGCCTTGAGGGCCAAGTGGTTTCATAGCTACAGTCTTAACGGACGTCCATGAGAAATTTGGGCAAAAATGATGTAGAAATTTTGGATCCCCAAAAAATCCATTGACTATAGCACACGAAAATTGGCAAAATGGGGTGTTTACCTTCTATGAGGCTCGTTTGACCTCTAAAATGGGCTAATTTGGCCGTGAGGGCCAATCGGCTCCATAGCTAAGGTCTTAACGGACGCTCATGAAAAATTTCGGCAAAAATGAGGTCGAAATTCCAGATCACCAAAAAATTCATGGACTATAGCACACGAAAATTGGCAAAATGGGTTGTTTACCTTCTATGGGGCCTCGTTTGACCTTGAAAATGGGCCAATTTGCCCGTGAGGGCCAAGTGGCTTCATAGCTAAGGTTTTAACGGATGCTAATAAACAATTTCAACAAAAATGAGATCGGAATGCCAGATCACCAAAAAATCCATGGACTATTAATTAGCACACGAAAATCAGCAAAATGGGATGTTTACCTGCTCTGAGGGTCGTTTGACCTCTAAAAATGTCGATTTCGGCTGTAAGGGCCAATTGGTTTCATAGCTAAGGTCTTAACGGATGGTCATGAAAAAGTTCGGCAAAAATGAGGTCGAAATTCCGGATCACCAAAAAATCCATTGACTATAGCACACAAAAATGGAGAAATGGGGGGTTTACCTGCACCGGGGCTCGTTTGACCTTGAAAATGGGCCAATTTGGCCGTGAGGGCCAACTGGCTACATAGCTAAGGTCTTAACAGACGCTCATGAAATATTTCAACAAAAATGAGGTCGGAATTCCTGATCACCAAAAAATCAATGGACTATAGCACACGAAAATCGGCGAAATGGGGGGTTTACCTTCTCCGGGGGTCGTTTGACTTTGAAAATGGGCCAATTTGGCCGTGAGGGACAACAGTCTCCATAGCTATGGTCTTAATGGACGTCCATGAAATATTTTAACAAAAATGACATCGGAATTCCAAATCACCAAAAAATCCATGGTATATAGCACACGAAAATTTGTAAAATGGTGGATTTACCATCTCCGGGGCCTGTTTGACCATGAAGATGGTCCGTTTTGGCCGTAAGGGCCAAGTGGATTCATAGATAAGGTCTTAACGGACATGCATGACAAATTTCGACAAAAATGATGTCAGAATTTTGGATCACCAAAAAATCCATGGACTATAGCACACGAAAATCGGCAAAATGGGGTGTTTACCTGCTCTAAGGCTCGTTTGACCTCTTAAATGGTTCATTTTGGCCATGAGGGCCAATTGGCTCCATAGCGAACATCTTAACGGACGCTCACGAAAATTTTCAGGAAAAATGAGCTCGAAATTCTGGATCACCAAAACATCCAAGGACTATAGCACACAAAAATCGGTGAAATTGGGGGTTTACCTGCACCAGGGTCTGTTTGACCTTGAAAATTGTCCGTTTTGGCCGTGAGGGTCAAGTGGCTTCATAGATAAGGTCTTAACGGATGTCCATGAAAAATTTCGGCAAAAATTATGTTGGAATTTTGGATCACCAAATAATCCATGGACTATGGCGCACGAAAATCGGCAAAATGGGGTGTTTACCTACTCTGAGGCTCATTTGACCTCTAAAATGGTCTGTTTTGGCCGTGAGGGCCAACTGGCTCCATAACTAAGGTCTTAACGGACGTTCATGAAAAGTTTTGGCAAAAAATAAGTCGGAATTCTAGATCACCAAAAAATCCATAGAGTATAGCACACAAAAATTGGCGAAATCTGATTTACCTGCACCGGGGGTCGTTTGACCTTTAAAATGGGTCAGTCTGGCCGTGAAGGCCAACTGGTTCCATAGCTAAGGTCTTAACGGATGTCCATGAAAAGTTTTGACAAAAATTAGGTCGAAATTCCTGATCACCAAAAAATCCATGGACTATAGCACACAAAAATCGGCTAAATGGGGGGTTTACATGAATCGAGGCCTGTTTGACCTTGAAGGTGGTCCGTTTTGGCCATGAAGGCCAAGTGGCTTCATATCTAAGGTCTTAACGAACGTCCACGAGAAATTTCAGCAAAAATAATGTCGGAATTTTGATTCACCGAAAAATCCATGGACTATAGCACACGAAAATTGGCAAAATGGGGTGTTTACCTTCTCTGAGGCTCGTTTGACCACTTAAAATGTCAGTTTTGGCCATGACGGCCAATTGGCTCCATAGCTAAGGTCTTTATGGATGCTCATGAAAATATTTGGCAAAAATGTGATCGGAATTCCGTATCACCAAAAAATCCATGGACTATAGCACAGCAAAATCGGTAAAAAGGGGGTTTTACCTGAACCGGGGTCTGTTTGACCTTTAAGATGGTCCGTTTTGGCCGTGAAGGCCAAGTGGCTTCATAGCTAAGGTCTTAACGGATGTCTATGAGAAATTTCGGCAAAAAAGATGTCAGTATTTTGGTTCACCTAAAAGTCCATGGACTAAAGCACACGAAAATCGGCAAAATGGGGTGTTTACCTGCTCTGAGGCTCGTTTGACCACTAAAAAAGTCGGTTTTGGCCGTTAGGGCCAACTGGCTCCATAACTAAGGTCTTAACGGACTGTCATGAAAAATTTCAGTAAAAATGAGGTTAGAATTTTGGATCACCAAAGAACCCATGGAATATAGCACACAAATATTAGCGAAATGGGGGGTTTACCTGCACCGGGGGTCGTTTGACCTTGGAAATGGGACAATTTGGCCGTGAGGGCCAACTGGATCCATAGCTAAATTCTTAACGGACGTCCATTAAAAAATTAGACAAGAATGAGGTCAAAATTCCTGATCACCAAAAAATCCATGGACTATAACACACAAAAATCAGTGAAATGGGGGGTTTACCTTCTCTGGGGGTCGTTTGACCTTGAAAATGGGTCAATTTGGCCGTGAGGCCCAACTGGCTCCATAGCTAAGGTCATAACGGACGTCCAAGAAAAATTTGTCAAAAATGACATCGGAATTCCTAATCACCAAAAAATCCATGGCATATAGCACACGAAAATTGGCAAACTAGTGGCTTTACCTGCTCTAGGGTCTGTTTTACCATGAAGATGGTCCGTTTTGGCCGTAAGGGCTAAGTGGCTTCGTAGCTAAGGTCTTAACAGACGTCGATGAGAAATTTTGGCAAAAATGATGTCCGAATTTTGGATCACCAAAAAATCCATGGACTATAGCACACGAAAATTGGCAAAATGGTGGGTTTACCTGCTATAAGGCTCGTTTGACCTTTGAAATAGTCTGTTTTGGCCGTGAGGGCACACTGGCTCCTTAGCTAAGGTCTTAAGGGACGCTCATGAAAAATTTTGGCAAAAATGATGTCGGAATTCTGGATCACCAAAAAATCCATGGACTATAGCACACAAAATCGGCAAAATGGGGGGTTTACCTGCACCGGGGGTCGTTTGACCTTGAAAATGGGCCAATTTGGCTGTGAAGGCGAATATGCTCCATAGCTAAGGTCTTAACGGACGTCCATGAAAAATTTTGACAAAAATGAGGTAGGAATTCCTGATCAACGAAAACTCCATGGACTATAGCACACAAAAATCGGCAAAACAGGGGGTTTACCTACTCCGGGGCCTATTTGACCTTGAAGGTGGTCCGTTTTAGCCGTGAGGCCAAGTGGCTTCATAGCTTAGGTAATAACGGATGTCCATGAAAAAATTTGGCAAAAATGATCTCAAATTTAGGAACACCAAAAAATCCATGGACTATAGCACACGAAAATCGGTAAAACGGGGTGTTCACCTGCTCTGAGACTCGTTTTGCTTTTAAAATGGTCTGTTTCGGCCATGAGGGATAACTGGCTCCATAGCTAATGTCTTAACAGACGCTCATGAAATATTTCTGCAAAAATGAGGTCAGAATTTTGGATCACCAAAAAATCTATGGAATATAGCACACAAAAATCAGCGAAATGGGAGGTTTATCTTCACCGGGGGTCATTTGACTTTCAAAATGGACCAATTTGGTTGTAAGGGACAACTTGCTCCATAGCTAATGTCTTAACGGACGTCCATGAAAAAATTTGACAAAAATGAGGTCGAAAATCCTAATCACCAAAAAATCAATGGACTATAGAAGACGAAAATCAGTAAAATAGGAGGTTTACCTGCTCCAGGGCCTGTTTGACTTTCAATATGGTCCATTTTGGCCATGAGGGCAAAGTGTCTTCATAGCTAAGGTCTTAACGGACGTCCATGAGAATTTTTTGCAAAAATGATGTCCAAATTTTGGATCACCAAAAAATCCATGGACTATAGCACACGAAAATCGACAAAATGAGGTATTTACCTTCTCTGAGGCACGTTTCACCTCTAAAATGGTCCGTTTTGGTCGTGAGGGACAACTGGCTCCCTAGCTAAGTTCTTAACGGACGCTCATGAAAAATTTTGGCAAAAATGAAGTCGGAATTCCGGATCACCAAACAATCCATGGACTATAGCACACAAAAATCGGCAAAATGGGGGATTTATGTGCATCGGGGGTCGTTTAACCTTGAAAATATGCCAATTTGGACGTGAGGGCCAACTGGCTCCATATCTAAGTCTTGACGGCCGTCCATGAAAAAATTCGACAAAAATGAGGTCAAAATTCCTTATCACCAAAAAATTCATGGACTATAGCACACGAAAATTGGCAAAATGGGGGGTTTACCTGCTCTGGGGACTGTTTGAACTTGAAGATGGTCTGTTTTAGCCGTGAGGGACAAGTGGCTTCATAACTAAGGTCTTAACAAACGTCCATGAGAAATTTTGGCAAAAATGATGTCGAAAATTTGGATCACCAAAAAATCCATGGACTGTAGCACACTAAAATCGGCAAAAAGGGATGTTTACCTACTCTGAGGCTCCTTTGACCTATAAAATAGTCCCTTTAGGCTGTGAGGACCAACTGGCTCCGTAGCTAAGGTCTTAATGGACATACATGAAAAATTTCGACAAAAATAAGGTCGAAATTCCTGATCACCGAAAAATCCATGGAGTATAGGGTACGAAAATCGGCAAAATGGTGGGTTTTCCTGCTCCAGGGCCTGTTTGACCTTGAAGATGGTCTGTTTTGGCTGTGAGGGCCAACTGGCTCCATAGGTAAGGTCTTAAAGGATGCTCACGAAAAATTTTGGCAAAAATGATGTCGGAATTCTGGATCACCAAAAATCCATGGACTATAACACACGAAAATTGGCAAAATAGGGTGTTTACTTGCTCTAAGGCTCGTTTGACCTCTAAAATGGTCCATTTTGTCAGTGAGGGCCAACTGGATCCATAGCTAAGGTCTTAACGGACGTCCATAAAAAATTGACAAAAATGAGGTTGGAATTCCTGATCACCAAAAAACCATGGAGTATAGGGTACGAAAATTGGCAAAATGGGGGGTTTTCCTTCTCCGGGGCCTATTTGACCTTGAAGATGGTTCGTTTTGGCCGTAAGGGACAAGTCGCTTCCTAGCTAAGATCTTAACGGACGTCCATGAGAAATTTCAACAAAAAATGTGTCGTAATTTTGGATCACCAAAAAATCCATGGACTATATAGCACACGAAAATCGGCAAAATGAGGTGTTTACCTGCTCTAAGGATCGTTTGACCTCTAAAATAGTTCGTTTATGCTGTGAGGGACAACTAGCTCCATAGGTAAGGTCTTAACAGACCCACATGAAAATTTTCGGCAAAAAAGAGGTCGGAATTTCGGAAGACCAAAAAATTCAAGGACTATAGCACACAAAAATTGGCGAAATAGGGTGTTTACCTGCACCGGGGGTCGTTTGACCTCTAAAATGGTCCATTTTGGTCGTGAGGGCAAACTGGCACCATAGTTAAGGTCTTAACGGAAGCTCATGAAAAAATTCTGCAAAAATGAGGTCGGAATTCCGAATCACCAAAAAATCCATTGACTAAAGCACACATAAATTGGTGAAATGGGTGGTTTACCTGCACCGGGGACTGCTTGACCTTGAAGATGGTCTGTTTTGGCCGTGAGGGCCAAGTGACTTCATAGCTAAGGACTTAACGGATGTCCATGAGAAATTTTGACAAAAATGATGTCGGAATTTTGGATCACCAAAAAATCCATAGACTATCACACGAAAATTGGCAATATTGGGTGTTTACCTTCTCTGCGGCTCGTTTGACCTCTAAAATGGTCTGTTTTGGCCGTGAGGGCCAACTGGCACCATAGCTAAGGTCTTAACGGACATCCATACAAATTTTTGACAAAAATGAGGTCGGAATTCCTGATCACCGAAAATCCATTGACTATAGCACATGAAAATCGACAAAATGGGGGGTTTACCTGCTCCGGGGACTATTTGACCTTGAATATGGTCCATTTTGGCCGTGAGGTCCAACTGGCTCCATAGCTAAGGTCTTAACGGATGCCATGAAATATTTCGGCAAAAATGATGTTGGAATTCTGGATCACCAAAAAATTCATGGATTATAGCAGACAAAAATAGGCGAAATGGGGGGTTTACATGCACCGGTGGTCGTTTGACCTTGAAAATGGGCCAATTTGGCACCATAACTAAGGTCTTAACGGTGGAAATGGGGGGGGGGGGGTTTACCTGCACCGTGGAATGTTTGACCTTGAAGATGGTCCGTTTTGGCCGTGAGGGCAAAGTGGCTTCATAGCTAAGGTCTTAACATACGTCCATGAGAAATTTTGGCAAAAATAATGTCGGAATATCGGATCAGTAAAAAATTCATGGCCTATAGCACACGAAAATTGGCAAAATGGGATGTTTAACTCCTCTAAGGCTCCTTTGACTAAGACTGGTCAACGGACCGGACCGGAATCACCGGACCGGAATGAACCGGTACCGGACCGGACCGGGATGGGTTGACCGGTTTGTTGACCGGTACC
>JAJOOS010002987.1:0-31903 GCA_029582725.1 Solanum chiquidenum | reverse complement strand
ATACTTTTAAATGGATATATTCAAATTACAAAAAAAAATTCTATGTGATTTTTTGAATATGCTTGTATCTATCACTTTTGCTTTATTGATTAGATTCCTCTAAAAAATATTGATATTCATATCGAAAATAAAAAATATCGTAATTCAAATTATAAGATATAAAAGTGATTCAGATTGATCGGAACAAATTGATGCATCAAATAAATAAAGTTGGATGCAATGTCCATCCCATATATGAAATTGATATATACATATAAAAATAACATTGGACGTTTATTTATAAATTCATATCAAATGTTGTATCTATCTTTATTCTATTCCGAAAGCAACTCTATAACTATAAGTCTGTATTAAAAAAAAAAAAGATAAATCTTTTTATACACTTCTATCTATCACGTATTTTGAAATAAATGGAATAATTAATTAAAATTCGTGAATTAAAAGCAATGATTTTACTATAAAAATATTTGAAATTTTCTTTTATTACTATAAATATACTCTTTGATATAATTTTTTTTTTTTCAATGCATATACCTCTTCTTCTATTTCAAGTTTTCTTTCAAAAAATCTTAACCCAATTGGTTGGATTACTTTTACTTATCACTCAATCTTGCTCTTTATTCTTCTTCCTCTCCACCACCCCACGCCCACCCTACCATTTTCATAACCCTAGTTTTCAAATTTTGTGCTTTAAAAATCTCAACTTTTTTCAAGAGAACGTCATCTCATAAATCTCTGTAATCTGTTTTCTTTATTTTTCTTTATCTGGGTTGTATAAAATATACCATTAAAAGGGAAATCTTGAATCTTTAGTGCTTGTTTTGTGTTTAATTCCATCAGAATTGATAGATTCACCATTATTATAACTTTAGTTCAGCTTTTCTTTTTCTGGGTTTTTTTTTAGATAGAAACTGGATATAGAATGAGTAGTAATCAGAAAAAGAGGAATTTTCAGATAGAGGCGTTTAAGCACAAAGTAGTGGTTGATCCGAAATATGCAGACAAGACTTGGAAAATACTGGAGCATGCTATTCATGAGATTTACAATCACAACGCCAGTGGCCTCAGCTTTGAAGAGCTTTACAGGTCTAAATTAATTTCATTTCTTAAATTGTCTATTGATAGAGTAGGAGATTGCTTAAATTGACTGCTTAACTTGTAAATTTGATGAATTCTCTAATTCTTGGGCATGCCCGGTTCCGCAGAATCCGGTAGCTTTGGCTGAACTTTTTTGAATTGGTGTTAAGAAATCACTAAATATGTACAAAAAAAATTAAATTTAGAAGCTAGTTATTAGCACTTGAGGTCATTATTCTACAATTTAGAATTCATAAAGTTTAAATCTTGAATCTGCCTGTCTAGTGTGAAGCACTATATCAACACCCCCTATGTAGTGTTAAATGTATGGGAATGAGCTCCGAATGGAGTGGGAATGTTTAGAGAGAATTTAAAAGCCAATTCCAACTAGCTTGTGATTGATGCATAACCTAGTTTTCTTATTCAGTTTCCTCCCCTTGTTAGTACCTCAAGTTTCTTTAAGACTGAGAATGTGGAGAAAAAATATAGATCCAATTAATGTTTGGCGGATGTATGCAACAAGTTGTGGCGTAGTAAGAAATTTTCATGAAGGTGTGTTCAAGCTTTGGATAGTTAATTAAAATCCTGGGCTCCGTGTAAGCTTTGCGCACACCCTTGCCATTGAGCTAATGTTTTATATTGGTTCTAAGGGTGTTCAAAATGCTACATATACCAATATAAAGTAAGATTTGACCTCTATATGTAGCTCCGCCCCTGGCATCAACCTACATTATTTGGTTGTAATGAAACTGTGGACAGGGAAATGCTTGCTTGTCTTCTTGATTGGTATCTAGGTGCTTTCTTGTCATTTTGTTTGATCTTTGTGCTTATCCTAAAAGAAAGGTTATCCGACATCTTTGTCGTGTTTGATATATCATAGATCACAGAAATCGATGTGTTATATCTTTGACAACACAAACTAGCCTCTCTGTCTCTCTATTATGATACCTTTTCTCTTCTCAATTTTAGATTTGATTGTGACAAAGACAAACAATTAATGTTATTTCTGCAATTCATTGCATGAGTCTTTTGAAGGTATTCAAGCAATTCTGTCTTAAAACAAAAGTGATCAATGTAGAAATTTGTGATGCACTTCTATTCTTGCTACTATTATTTCTATTTTTTGAACATCGTGTATATATGATTATATTTTTTTTATTTTCTTATTGGTTAAACCAAAAATCGAAAACTGATAATAAATATCTTACTGGTTTGATTATCGGTTTAGCGTGTTCACAAACCAAAAACCGAATAAATTAAACCGACCGATGCACACCGGTACCTCAATATGCCTGATTTTATATATACTATCGTTGTTGAAACTGATTAAATGATTCTAAAACTTTTACCCAGTCATTGATACTTGACCTAATCAACTTTTCTTTCCTCATTTGTTTTTTTTCATTTAAAAGATAATTCTAGCCTATAGGAGCTTAGGTGATTCGTTCTGGGGTTACCTTGGCCATCTTTAACTACAACTAAGATGTGTAATTTTCTAAATGCAAGACAACTTGGAAAAGTAGCCCCTAACTGCGAGGTTGTAAAATCTGCGTTATGCTGGAAAATATTGTTGTTAGAAAGAGTTCCTGAGTTCTGGAGACTAGACAAACAAAAGCCTGTTATTTAAGTGGAGAAGGATAGAGAGGCCGACCCATTAGCAACCGAGTTTCAAACCATGTGCCAGCTAGTCATAGAAGATTTATCGATTCTTTAAAAAAATGCAAAGAACTTTGTTAAGTGGAGCCAGAAAGGGTGATACGTTCTTGAAGCTTTAGACCGTAATGATGCTAGAAATACCTGCCTATAGCATTGCACAGTGGTGAAACTATATATAACAGAGTGTGGAATTAGAAAATAATCCACTAATCAGATAGAAATGAAAATGAATGGTTCAAATGCTCATAAAAGCAAAGGTTGCTTTTCCACTGGACATACTTTTAACAAACTTGAGCAGTAAAATCATACTCTTTAATGACTCCGCTGTGCTGGTATAATGTTGTAGCGAAGGAACACTAATCTTCTTCTGTTCTGTATGCTGTGCATACAGGGCAAAGCTTTTTATGATTTTTCACGTAAATTAGTGTAGTACTGATTTGTCCAAACAAATTCGTTGTGGTATAGGCTTTTGTGAACCATAGACCAATCTCGAACCTTTATGGCTTTTACCATGAAGAGAATTTGAGCTTTACAAAAGACAAAACTGCTTTTTCCCCCCTTCTATACTCTTCTTACTAATCAAGAAATTGAAATTTTTGAGTCTGATTTAACATGTGAAAATTGATTATAAGGAATATATGTCAACTTCCATGATCAGCTTGTGTAAATTAATGTTTTCTTTTCATCAAGCTGCACATCTTTTCAAATAACCTTCCTTCCTTACTGATTTTTTGATAATAAAAGGGAGTTGGGAACTGAAATCGTTCTACTCTAATTGAGTCCAAGTTATTCCAATACTACTTCGCTCATAAATTAGTATTTTCCTGTTAGGTCAATTTGGTTATGTGAAACAAGGGGTTATCGCTTTACGAGTGAAGTCATGTGTTTAGAGAAGTGTGCACTTGAAGTGCAAAGTGCTCTCAACAAGAAGTGGTTAATTTTTGGAATCTCAGTTCTGAGGATTTGAATTAATGTCTGTGTTATCGTTTATTAAATGCTGAAGTTAGTTGTTTTTTATGACGGGTGTACGTAACAACTTGTACACACCTCGATTAATTCCACGGGATACCCGCCACCACCCACAAACAATAGAAACCAGGCAACTTTGTTCGGCTAGGACAGATGTGATGCTAGTGTTTTTGTCTCTGTTGGGATTTGAACCTGAGACCTTATGGTTTCCAAAACACTTCATTGACCACTAGGTCACACCCTTGGGTGTGCTGAAATTAGTTATATTACAACTGGATGATTATAGTGCTGAATCTATACGTGTTTAGTATTTCACTTTAAAAACACTGCACCAAACCCTAATCATGGAGACACTGTACTGAGGTAAGTGTAAATACTATATCTTATATAGATCCTTTGCTTTCATGTGCGGTATCTAGATTCAGAAACTCAAAAGCTAAAAGAGTTGTAATTAGAGTCTAATTTTTTTTAAAAAAAGAGCTTTGATTACCGTCTCAATTATAGCAGGTAAGTTCTTTAAAAAAAAAAAAATTGGGGAAAAACTTATGATCTTACAACTGTTTGGTGGCCAATTATTTTACAAAATAAAATACAGTTCCATTTCTATGGCGATGGTTGCTATTCTGGATTCAGTGACACTATTTCAGGATGCATTCTATTTTGTTGAAATGACAAGTTTTCATTCATTTGTCAAGCGGGGAGAAGTTTCAATCCATTGAAGGATGGAATCAAGAATAGACTATGAGATGTCCTAAGTTTCAATCCATTGAAGGATGGAATCAAGTATAGACTATGAGATGTCCTTTCTATCCTCGGCCTTCTCCTGAATTCTTTGCTCTGAATCGCGACCAGATAACCATTGACCCTTCCCCCATCAATTCACCTCAGCGGCCCCTACTCCCCCTTGACAGTTGGTTTCCTTCCCCACCCTTCGAATGCTCTACTAGTCTCTTTGCCTCTTAGATTTATTCCTACTAACTCTTTCCATTCCTCTAAATCTACCTCACCTTGATATCGTTTTTACAGTTTTGTGTTCCAGACATTTATACTATTTTCATTCCATTCAAATTCCATCACCAAGCTCTGGAATGAAATTGTTCTGGTGCATCAAAATTCACATGTGTAGTAATCATAAAACAAGACGAGTTGGTTGTGGAGTTTGAGATTACTAAAGTGTCATAATTTTAAGTTCACAATCCATCTGCCATAAAGGTTATTCAATGTGTAATTACTAGAAAAGCTAGTAAGGAAATTCCATACAGAGATGATAAAGCTGACGTCTGAACATACTTATTATTTGCAAATATATCATTATTTGTAAATCAATATTTGTTTTGAAATTGAAATTGAAATGGAGAATTTCAAGTAAAAAAGCTAGTTTGAGGAGTATCTCCAAGTGAAATAATGATTTTAACCCGTAAATCTACGCCCCCCACACCCAAGTGAAATTCATGTCCAAACACAATTCATCAGCTTCCAAATACTTTTTTACAACTTCAACCTAATATGACCAAATTGGCTATGTCAATAAGTCCAGGCATCTATTTTACAGCCCACCATGCCTCTTGGCCCCGATGAGAATATATCTCATGTTTTAATGTGACTTATATAGTGTAGGAGAAGTAATACATAAAAGATGAGCATTAAGGTCCATAGGTAGGATTACATTTTTTGAGACTCTTTCTCGAAAAGCTAAATGATTTTAGAATTCAAAATCAGGCAGAAATCCAACGCTTAGGAGTCGTTTGGTGTGAGATATAAGGCATAATAATCTCAGGGATAAAGTGCAGGACTATTTTATCATGCGTTTAGTTTGAGGTATTAGGCAATCTTGGGATTATTTATTCCACCGTTTATACCTTAGTGATGGGATAAGTTATCCCATATACATGGCGGAGTAACTTATCCCAGGATAACTTAACCCCTGATAACTTATCCCAACCAAACGACCCCTAAGAGTAGTAATAAATTGTCAGCGGCCACAGATTGCATTGGCTCAAGTTCAGCGATTCACAATTCCATTGTCTTTTGTTCTTTTTTTTTCTTGCAACTTCAATAGATAATTAAACTGGAAAGGCTGTTTGGTTATGGACTGTTTTAATTTGTTACTGAGTTAAAGAAAGACAGATCTTTATTGGTTCTGTTCATGGAGAAATCATCAGGCTAGCAGAGAATGTGCCCCTTCTTGCTGTTCGCTTCATTCTTCCTTCTCAACTGAGGCTATGAGATGTCTTAGGGTGATCTAAATTTTCCTAAAGACTAAATTTTAACGCTTATCATATCCTGAGCATCATCGACTCTTTTTCTTAGTCTAACTGTTGCCATTATATTGATATATAAAGACACCTTTACTGTCTTAATGATCTGTTGTTTTGTGGTTGTCCTGCTCCTTCTCTTCACTTTCGTTTCCAAAACTCTTTTGTTCCTTTCTTTTTTTTTGCATGCTTGAATAGACTATTTTTGATATTGGGATATCTTCTGTCAATGCAGAAATGCTTATAATATGGTGTTACACAAATTTGGTGAGAAGCTGTATTCTGGACTTGTATTTACAATTACTTTCCACCTACAACATATCTCTAAATCCATAGAGTGCGCCCAAGGTGATTTATTCTTGGAAGAGCTGAATAGGCAATGGGCAGATCATAATAAGGCATTGCAAATGATACGGGACATTCTGATGTACATGGACAGGACCTTCGTTCCGAGTACCCATAAAACCCCTGTTCATGAGCTTGGGCTGAATCTTTGGCGCGATAACATAGTACGTTCGAGTAATATTCAGATGAGACTTCTGAGTACGCTTCTTGAACTTATACTCAAAGAAAGGGATGGTGAAGTAATTAACCGGGGACTGATGAGAAATATAATTAAAATGTTTATGGATTTAGGACCATCTGTGTACCAGGAAGACTTTGAAAAACTTTTCCTTGAAATGTCAGCTGATTTTTACAGAGCTGAGTCTCAGAAGTTCATTGAATGTTGCGACTGTGGAGACTACCTCAAGAAAGCTGAAAAGCGTTTAACCGAAGAAATTGAGAGGGTGTCGCACTACTTGGATCCGAAGACTGAAACGAAGATCACTAATGTGGTGGAGAAAGAGATGATTGAGAACCATATGCCTAGGCTTGTCCATATGGAAAACTCAGGTTTGGTGAATATGCTTCTTGATGATAAATACGAGGATTTGAGAAGAATGTACAACTTATTCCATAGAGTTACTAATGGCCTTGCAACAATAAGAGATGTAATGACTTCTCACATCAGAGATATAGGTAAACAGCTCGTTACCGATCCTGAGAAGCTGAAAGATCCTGTCGAATTTGTCCAGTGTCTCTTGAATGAGAAGGATAAATATGATAACGTAATAATCTTGGCATTCAACAATGACAAGACTTTCCAAAATGCCTTAAACTCATCTTTTGAGTTCTTCCTTAACCTCAATCCGCGTTCTCCTGAGTTTATTTCATTATTTGTGGATGAAAAATTGCGGAAAGGCCTTAAAGGAGTCAGTGAGGAAGATGTTGAAGTTATTCTTGACAAGGTGATGATGCTCTTCCGTTACTTGCAAGAAAAAGATGTATTTGAGAAGTACTATAAACAGCACTTGGCAAAGCGACTGCTTTCAGGAAAAACAGTTTCTGATGATGCTGAGAGAAGTCTGATTGTTAAGTTGAAGACAGAATGTGGCTATCAGTTCACTTCCAAATTAGAGGGCATGTTTACTGACATGAAAACCTCTCAGGACACAATGCAAGGATTCCATACAGCATATGGTGCTGAATTGGGAGATGGCCCCTCACTGGTTGTCCAGGTTCTCACGACGGGATCGTGGCCTACTCAACCTGGTGTCACCTGCAATTTGCCAGCTGAATTATCAGCTCTGTGTGAGAAGTTCCGGTCATATTACCTTGGGACCCACACCGGCCGAAGGTTATCCTGGCAAACTAACATGGGCACTGCTGATTTAAAAGCGACATTTGGGAAGGGCCAGAAGCATGAGCTTAATGTCTCTACTTACCAAATGTGTGTACTCATGCTCTTCAACAATGCTGATCGGCTAATGTACAAGGAGATTGAACAGGCCACAGAGATACCTTCATCTGATCTGAAAAGGTGCTTGCAGTCCCTGGCATGCGTTAAGGGAAAGAATGTTCTCAGGAAAGAACCGATGAGCAAGGATATCGGGGAGGATGATGCCTTCTTCGTCAATGACAAATTTACAAGCAAATTTTATAAGGTCAAGATAGGAACTGTAGTTGCACAGAAGGAATCTGAGCCTGAAAAGCAGGAGACACGTCAGAGGGTGGAAGAGGACAGAAAGCCCCAGATTGAAGCTGCTATAGTGAGGATCATGAAATCCAGAAAGGTATTAGATCACAACAACATCATTGCTGAAGTTACAAAGCAATTGCAATCTCGTTTCTTGGCAAATCCAGGGGAGATCAAGAAACGGATTGAGTCACTTATCGAGAGAGATTTCTTGGAAAGGGATAATGCAGATAGACGATTGTATCGCTACCTTGCATAAGAAATCCTTCACCTTGACTTGTCTTTTAGGAACTTTGAGCAAGTCATATTTAGCGACTTTCTTAAGCTTATTGGTAGAGTTGATATAATTAATACTGGAATATTCTCTACCCCTTATATTTCTGTACCAGTAATAGAGCTTCAGTGGATGCAGTTGTTTCTGCAGATTACATGCAAAGTATCATAATGCTTGCTAAAACATTTAATGGAATGAGCTATAACATGTCATGGTTTGCCTCAGTTGACATGTTAGCTGCAGGGGCCCTTGTTATGAAGGCTATGTCATACATTTTGCTTGTTCCAGTCCTTCATTTGTCATTTGATATCTAGTTTTGAGATTTCACTGAATTATAAATATTTTCATCTATCAGGTCATTTAAAAGGTAATTAGAATAACGATTCTTTCAAGCCGTTTGATTTGGGTTGTGACAGCTTGTTTAGAGTCCAGCGCTTCCCACTCTAGTTTTAAGTGGACGTGTGAAAGAATTAGTAGATGTTTACACATGATTTGGTTGAAACATGAAAAAGTAGAGTTGAAGTTTTACGAGTAAAAACTTGGAAGAACTCTGAAAATAGTTTTTTAAAATTCAAAATTTATATTTGAAGTTTGCAGGTGAAATAATGAGCTCCAATTGACATGATCATATGCTTTTGAAATAAGTTCCACTGTGAGTTGCTTGCTCAGTTGTACTTTCTGTTTCAAAGTTAAGATGTATAGATAAGCCACGAAGTGGGGAAAACGTCAGCCTGGTGCACAAAGTATTTTGCAAGGCCCGGAGAAGGGCCACACCCTAAAAGTGTGATGTAAGATAGGCTACAAAGTAAAGAAGAGAAATCTCCATTTAGCTTACATGCTACTTACTTCAACAAGTAAATCACACTAAGCAACAAATACTCAAAGTTGTAAGGAGGGAAGTACAACCAAAATAGGTCGACAGAACTGGGAATTCAAAAGGAATGGACATTAGGGTGAATTTTCAGATTGCTTACTGAATCAACAATAACATAGCCAATATAATCTCACAAGTAAAGTTTAGGAAGGGTAGTGTCTCACACGTAAGGTTTAGGAAGGATAGTGTGTATGCATCCTTGCCTCTACGTTGTGAAGGTAGAGATGTTTCCAATCGACCCTCAGCTCAAGTAAAGAATAATAACAAATATTGAAAGGAAATGCAGTAGTAAAGAAGCCATGCTAAAACTGAAGTAAGAGAGAACAATAGCAACAAACGGTAACCAAAGCAATTTTGCATCAAGATTGCTTACTGAATCATTCCCTAAGAAAAGAGACAATTTCGGATGCTCATAGATGTTTTTTCTTATTACCATGGTCTAATAACAGTACAACTATGCAAAACTACAAGCATGAAGCTTATTAAAAGCCCCTATAGCCAAACTTTAATTTTATAATTTAGAATTGAAACAGATGATTAATCGATAACGTACTGATCACCCAAAAGCAACAAGATTTTGACGCTCCCTTTAAAAGTAATACTTGATTGTAGTCAAGTTGTATCTGCAAACAATGGCGAGATATTAGTGTCTTTTATTCGAATGAGATGCCGTTTCACATGGAAATGAAAAAGGAAAAGGAAGAGATGCTCTTTTGCTTACCATCCAAATGTCAGAGCCAATATGAAAAAAAGTTAGGGCCCTGTTAGAATGCGGTTCTGTATATCTGCAAATGACTTCACATCTACACCCCATAGCCTGAAAGGCACAATTTTGTGAACGAAAATTTCACAACCATAAGACATGTTGACATCCTTTGTATGGTTGGTGAAAAGTAACAGAAGACTTAAATTTTGTCTTACTGATAATTGATACTCAACAGTTAAAAATATTAAAGTGAACGATTTTTATGGAACTACAACATTAGCACTCTCTTTTTGTTGCACTAGACATTTGCTAAGTTATCGAAATTTAAATATAGCAAGACTTTCCGAAGCTCACCAGCAGTCAATTCCAGCAGCATTTGCTCCCCCTTTATCAGCCTTTTCATCATCTCCGACATGAACAGTTTTCATTGCTTCCACACTGATCTGATCTACAACATTGCAGAACATGGTAAGTGGAACTTCTTGTATCCAGTTTCAGGTTTATTTGACAAATGTATTAGTATCAATTTATAATTTTAATAAGCCTCACCCAGGGTCATTATATAACTCGAAAGAGTTGTTAAAGAAGAAGGATTAAAATATTAAACAAAAAAAGAACAATGCTAAAGTAGAGATACCTTCTATCACCGTGTTAATGAAAGATGTACAAGTATTTGTACCACATACCTAAAGCAGCTCTGAATATCTTTGTATCTGGTTTTTCATGTCCAACCTCTGATGATATGATGACAGCATCAAATCTGTGGATAGAGAGCACACAAAAGTAAACAACGCATCTTCAAAATTTCAAGCAGGCATTGCCCCTGCCATTTCATGCCGAGGAGAATTCTTAGTAAATTTGAAGGGGTTAAATTCATACAACTATTTCCAACTGTTTCAAGGCTCAAAGACCATTTAGTTTTGCTATGTAATTAGGTACTGACATTCAAGATCAAGGAATATAATTGACAACCGACACAAAGTGGTTTAAGCTCCAACTGTTCTTTAATAACGGGGAAAAAATATAAGAAAGGATTGATGCTTACAGATCCAACACATTCAGATCTTTCAAAATCTTCCTCAACCGGGTGTCAAAGTTGGATACAACGGCCAGTTTGACTGTCCCAAGGTTCAGTAATTCAGAAACAAAAGGATGGCAAGAGAAGTTCATTACACAAATCTTATGTCAGAAGTGAAGTAATGCAGATACTCGATAACCTCCTGAACGTTTCAGAATCAGTATTGTGTCATAAGCTCCAGCTGGAAGATGCCATGCCTCGCCACTTGCATAGTGCTGATTAAAGCAAACACTTCAGGTAAAGCAGTCATTTCTAACTTCAAATTCTATAAAATGTTTTAGACTTCATCAAGGTAGCTACTAGCAAGAAATGACCTGGTATACTTCTTCAAAGTAGGTATCATCACTACAATCAGTTGCTTCAGAAACTACAAGCTTCCAGAAAGGCCGTCCATCATCCTGCCAATTGTACATAATCTTCAGTTGATTAATAATGTCAAAGGAACAGTAAACATTATAATGGAAATATGAACTTTAACCAACAATTCAATTTTAGGACATTTTAAATAATTCAGTGATTGGACAAATGGAGGTGCACGGACTGCAACTTTGTTGCTTCATAAAGAAAAACCACATTCGATTCATACAGATATGCAGAATACACATTTCAAAAAGGACAACTTTCCACAAATAATCAGTATTCCAAGAGTTTATTCATCTTTGTATCCAAAATTAACTCAGGATACCAGCATAATTTTCTCATTGCTGAATCATGTTTAAAGTGCTCTGTCCACAACAAAGGCAGGGGAAGGTCAAATTACCTCATTTCAAACTATCAATCTCTTTAGCTAGTCATTTCTACAATGTTACATGTAAGAACTAAGTCATCACAAGCTAAAATGGCTTGCTAATATTTGCATGGGAAACCCAACGAGAGAAAGCGAAGGAGGGGTAAGACCAAGAAGAGGAAACATATAACACGAGAATATAAGAAAAAGTTCCAGTTTTCAAATAAACAATTACTTAATGACATCAGGCATGTTGGATTTTCCCAGTCAAAAGAGACTTGATTTTTCACATGTGACAAATGAGCATGAACTCCAGCAAAGTTGCAACCTGATAACGAAGATTTTCTGGCCAGGGAGCAGAAAAAGCTCTTTTGAAACCTTGCTTTATTTCGGCTGGAGAAGTTGTCAGCCCTAAAATTAGATAAAGTACTTTTAGCAATCTTTCTGAAAAAACATAGAGATATTTATGTGTTCTCTTGACTTTTTCTGCACTGGATAAAAATGCTTGCTTGAAGAAAAGGCTAAGGAAAAACACATTTAGGCACACTACAACGTTCCAGGGAAACTATTCTGAAGTTGGTTCACATAATTGCTATTGTTTTCTGCTGCACAATTTAGGACTTCATGTAGATACAAGTCGAATACTAGTACTACATGTTTGATCATTTAGCTTATAGTTGACTCTTGGCTGAATAACAAGGCCATCTTCTGCTAAAATATTGATCTGATAACCCTTCAGGGTGGCCAGTGGTTTGGGTTTGAGACTTCCATGTTGGAGGTCTCAAGTTCGAAATCCCTTGCTAGCAAAAGCAAGGGGTTTGCCTTCTGGGTCGAGCTCGTCGCACCGGGCTTGCCTAGTGCGGGTTACCTCTCCTATGTGGTTTGCGAGCTATTGCATAGGAGCGGAGTTTTACCCTGTGCGCACCCAAAAATTAGCGGCTGCGGGTTTCCCTTGTCATAAAAAATATATAAAATATTGATCTGATATAAAGGTAGACACAGTCAGAAAGTCTGCCGCTTCTGAAGCAGCATAGAAAGAAGACTTATTCTTACAGCGGAAAGTTTATGGTCCCCAAGTAAAGAAAAAAGAAAATACTTCTATTCTGTGGCTTCAACCCCTTTTGCCTGAATATAGCTCTTTGTAACTAACCGTAACTTATACCTTTCATTTGCAACCCCTGGAATACCTTTATTTTTTCTTTAAGACCCATTTGCAACTAACAATTATCTATCTGATGGTGGCTTCACAAAAGACCAAGTACTATTTTGTGGAGAGACTTGATTTCTTCATTCCTTGCAATCAGCCTTTTGGCTGAATCCACGCTCAAAATTGCTTCAGAGTGCTTTGATGGTTCTCCGATTTCTTCAGTTTCTTGTGCAACTTAAAAAGCAAATGCAATATAATCTCCACAGCTTCCTGGTTTTTGGATTGTCTTCTTGGTCTATGCGTGAATATGGAATATAGAAGTTGTGACTTCTGGAGTTTAACTTTTGGTTCAACTTCAGGTTTTCAACTGTATTTTGTTCCACAGTTGATGAGCTTGGCTCATAAGGAATGTTGATCTCAACCTTCACCTGTTCCTATGTAGTCTTCCTATATCTGTATTACTAAAACTAGAAGACTCTCTTTTGGGATAGGATCGGGACACCATCAAAGGTTGCATCTCTCAAATTATAAATTTTAGTGACATCGGATCAGGACACACCATAGTATGCATCCTTTCTCTCCAAATGCATACCCTAGGAAAATGCTCTTTTTAGCCCTTGCCTCCAAGTTTCAATCATTTACAAGCACGTGTGCTTAGCAACCAGATATTTTTAAACCAGAATAATCAACAGGATCACCTAACCAAAGTTCAAAGGTGTAGATGGAGCACGATTGACAATACAACGAGTTGTAGATATAGCCTCTACCCAAAAAGGCATTTGTCAACCTACTTTTGAAATCATGCAATGAGTTCTTTCCAAAAGAATTTTGTTGATCCGTTCTGCAACACCATTTTGTTGAGGGTCATCCTCACATTGTGGTGTCGAGCAATTCCTTCATTCTTGCAAAACTCGTTAAACTCAGAATTACAAAATCCCAAGTCATTATTTGTTCTAAACCGCTTAAGTTGTTTTCCTTCAATCAAAACTTTCCATTGTTTGACAGTTAGAAAAACATCACTTCGATTTTTTAGAAAATAAATCCAAATTTTCCTTGAATAATCATTACTAACTTACACTTGACACCACCTTTCAATGGGGTTAAAGAAGGACCACAAAAATCTGAATTGATGCATAAGCATTAGGAATAAAAATGAGTGATGAAATCATAAGTATATTACCTTTAGGTGCAAAATAAGAGTCATTAAGTCCCATTAAAAATTGAACCAATCATTCGTCTTGCTTGGACTTAATGTTCTTTTTCTTTACTTGTTCCCGCGAAGCAAAGAAAGAAGCACAATTGCATGGAATGAAGAAATCCAAAGTATCTGGTTCATCCCAAAGACATTTCCTCTTAGTGTAATAAGTAGCAATATGAGATGAACTAGTTCACTGAGTTCCTTTTGAAGCGGGAAATGCTTAGCACTTGAACTTTGCCCAAATCTGCCAACAGATCTTTAGCCGTGGAAGAGTATATAACCCTTTCAGAAATTTCTCTAGAAAGAAAGCTCAAGAGCCGCGAAATTACCATATTGTTTGCTCTGGACCAAACACTGTGCAGATCTGTACCAGCATCAGGTTCTTGAGTTGATCCATCAATAACACCTAACTTGTTTTTCGAGTCAAAACTATAAGCTTCTCTTCCAAACCCCCAAAAATCTTGCCATTAAAAGTTGTATTAACCAACAACATACCAGGAGAATCAGAACGAGAAATGAAAAAGGATGAGAAGGGTTTATGAGCACAATGGTTGCATTAGTTCCAGCAAGAATGGGAATTTGAGCATCACAAGACGTATTTTCATTAGTGCACGGAAGTTGGCCGGACACCAAGATCATAAAAAAAGATGTATTTTCATCAATCTCTACTCCTATCTTCATTTCTCCTAATCTATAATTTATTACGATGGTAGATCCTATAAACACATCTTGTGAAACTCAAGTTCCCATTCTTATTGGAACTAATACAGATGTTGTGCTCATAAACCCTTCTCATCCTCCTTTAGTTCTCCTTCTGATTCTGCTAGTATGTTTTTGGTTAATCCAGCTTTTGATGGCCAGAGTTTGGGGGATGGAAGAGAGGCATGCTCATAGCCTTGACCGAGAAAAACAAGTCAGGTTTTATTGATGGATCAACTCAAGAACCTGCTGCAGGTACAAATCTGCATAGTGCCTGGTCCAAGGCAAACAATATGGTGGTAATTTTTTGACTCTTGAACTCTCTTTCTAGAGAAATTTCTAAAAGTGTTATATACTCTTCCACAGCTAAAGATTTGTGAGCAGAATTAGAAGGCAGGTTTGGACAGAGTTCAAGCGCTAAGCTTTTCTAGCTTCAAAAGGAACTCAGTCACCTTGTTCAGGGTTCATCTCATATTGCTACTTATTACACTAAGATGAAACGTCTTTGGAATGAACTGATACTTTGGATTTCTTCATTCCATGCAATTGTGCTTGATCCTACGAAGCAAAGGAAAAGAACATTAAGTCCAAGCAAGATGAACGATTGGTTCAATTTTTAATGGGACTTAATGACTTCTATTGTGCACCTAGAGGTAATATACTTATGATTTCACCATTCCCTTCTATCCCTAATGCTTATGCATTGTTGATGTAGAAGGAGAAGCAAAGCGAGGTCCATAATAAAATTTCCCAATGAATCTTCTTCATTCATAGCTGTCAATCAGGGAAACAATGGACAAAGACCATTTTCTACTGATTTCAGGGGACAAAAAGGGAACTATGATAACAAGAAGTCTACTCTTGCATGTAGATATTGCAAGAAAACAAGACATACCATTGGAAAATATCATAAAATACATGGTTTTCTACCTGATTTTAAATTTACTAAGCAAAGAAATTTTCATAATGTTGTGACTTCTCATGAATTTTTGGGAGATTCTTTCATGGCACAGAATCAAAGGAGCATGAGAAACTCCTCACACGGTTGCAACTTGCACAGGTCATGCAGATGCTTCAGCGGGTGAAAAATAAGGATCGAGAGAATAATTCTGATGTCATAGCTTTTGTCAACTATGCGGGTATTACTTTAACCCTTAATCCTTCTCTTTGAACTCATATAATTGTAAAACCTTCACTAAAAAGACGTGGATAATAGACTCAAGTGCAACTGAGCATGAGTTGCAACAACAAACTTCTTTTCAATCTAAAGCCATTGCCTATAATTACTTTTGTTAGCTTATTCACAAAGGGTTAAGGTTTCTCATTCAAGATCCATATTCTCAAATTTAACCTTCATGATGTATTGAATGTGCCTAGTTTCCATTTCAATTTATTGTCTGTACCACAAGTTGTGCAAACAACTTTCTAATATATTATTCTTCACTACTTCTCATTGTTTCATGCAGGGCCCTTTAATTAAGAGCCCAATGCTCCTTGGTGAAAGTCAAAATGGTCTCAAAATCTTGAAGAATAGGCTTCCAGTTTTCTTATACTGCCGATTCTTGCTCTAAGTCTAGCTCTAGTTTTTTTTTTATGACAAGGGCAACCCGCAACAGCTACCCTTTGGGTGCGCACAGGGTAAAACCCCCGCTCCTATGCAATTGCTCACTAACCACATAGGAGAGGTAACCCACACTAGGCAAGCCCGGTGCGACGAGCTTGACCCAGAAGGCAAGGGGTTTCGAACTTGAGACCTCCAACATGGAAGTCCCAAGCCCAAACCACTAGGCCACCCCAAAGGGTAAGTCTAGCTCTAGTTTACATTCCCTAAAGGATGACAAATCCAGTTTGCCATGTATTTCTCTTTCTGTTGTTCAAAGCAACTTACGACATGTAAGCTTGGGGCATATGCCTTCATCAAATATGCAGAATATCAATGGAATTCATGTTTCTGTTTGTTCAAAAAAAATTTGTTCCTTGTTCTGTTCTATTTGTCGATTAGCAAAGCAATCCAAACTTCCTTTTCCTACTAGTCATATTTCATCTCAATGAATTTTTTATTTAATCCACATTGATACTTGGGGGCCTTGTAAAACCCCTACGATGGTTATAAGTATTTTTACAACAATAGTGGATGATTTTAGTAGAGAGGCTTGGACTTTTTTATTAGCCACTAAAAGTAATGTATTCTCTATTCTTAAATTGTTCCTTGCAATGATCGAAAGACAATTCAATAAGAAAGTTAGGGTCATTAGATCTAATAACGCTTGGGAACTGGGTTCAAGTTTGGAAACCTCTAATTTTCGTCTTCACAAGGCATCATTCATCAAACTTCTTGTGTTGCCACACCATAACAAAATGGTGTGGTTGAGAGGAAACATAGGAATCTTTTGGAAGTTTGTAGAGCTTTGCTTTTTCAGTCTCATCTTCTACCGAAATTTTGGGGGATTGTCTTATGAAAACCACTTGTTTAATCAATAGATGTCCGACTAAATTATTATCTTTTCAAACACCATATGAAAAACTGTTTGGTCATCCTCCAAATTACTCTAACTTGAAATGTTTTGGTTGTCTTGGTTTTGCTTCTATTCTTTCCCAAGGTAGATCTAAATTGGATCCTAGAGTTGAGCCTGATATGTTTCTTGGGTATCCATTTGGGAAAAAGGGATATAAGTTACTTAGTTTACATTCTCAAAAATACTTTGTTTCTACTTTCTAGAAATATTGTTTTTTATGAATAAATATAGGGAAAATTGTATGAAATAGCAAATTATTAATTCAAATTAAATGATATAGCCATAGTTTCTTTTATTTGTAATCCGCAGCAAACATTCCATGTTCTTTGCCATCCCATTTGTATACCAAAATATACAAATAGACCGAAATATACAAATGCATGACCCATTTGTATACCGAAATATACAAATAGAGGACCCATTTGTATACCGAAATATACAAATGCAGGACCCATTTATATACCGATATATACAAATGCAGGACCCATTTGTATACCGAAATATACAAATAGACCCAAATACATATTTTTTACGTATATGTATACCGAAATATACAGATTAATAGCCATAGCAAGCATAAAGTTTGTTATGGAGCGCAATTATACAAACTATAGCTATAACATACAAATATGATTTTTATGTTTGCTAAACCTAAAATTTACTCATAAATATATCCTTTTTCAACTGTTCAACCTAGTGTTTCCATTTTTCCTCATCTAATTCACTAATTAAACCTAATCCTGATTTTCATTTTATATCCTCTCCTCCACCTATTTCTTCATTTCCACTTGATTCACCTTCTCCGATACCTCCTACACCCACTCTTCCTTCATAATCTTTGGTTTCCATCCCTCCTATCAATCCGGTCACCTTCCCTTCACAATCTTTGATTTCTACCCCTTCTATCAATTTTCACCTTGAGAAAATCTATCAGATCTACCAAGACCCTTACATACTAAGAAGATCACGTTTGCAATATTGCCCATTTTTCTAATGTGTCTGACACTTGTTTTTCTTCTCTTATTTCTGTAACACGATTTCCTTTTACTGCAAAGACCCGTACATACTAAGAAGATCACATTTGCAATATTGTCCATTTTTCTAATGTGTCCGACACTTGTTTTTCTTCTCTGTAACACGATTTCCTTTTACTGCTTTGTCCACGTCAAATCAATAATATATCAATTCTCTTTCTCAAATTAAAGAACCTACTAGTTTTTCCTAAGTCATTTTAACCCCAAAATCTAGCTCATGGGGAGAGGATTTCCCAAGACCATATAAGGAGACTAAGGACCTTTTAGCCCCCCGATGTGGGATACCAACTCCCCCAGCACACCCAAGAGTGCACATCTGGAGCATGGACAATATAAGACAGGGGGGCCAACATTGGAAATAATGAATTGGGTAGGTTTGGCTATGATACCATGTAAAGATATGGCACCTAAACTTAATTCAACCCCAAAAGCTAACTCATGGAGGAGGATCGCAAGACCATATAAGGAGATCAAGGACTTTTTAACCCGCTGATATGGGACACCAATAATAAAAGTGTGCTCTCTCTAACAACTTAAGCTTTTAGATGAGATGGTCACACACTTCAACAAGTGTCCTGGTTTCAAAACATTACAACTTTGAGCCAAAGAATAAAAGTGTGGTCTTTCATCTTTTTTCTTTACTTAGGGACCTAGAACTTTCCACTATTAGTATAGGTATTCTTTCTTCCTTTGAATCATCCCACAAATTGTTCGAATGTCTCCTTGAGTATTTTTTGTTATAGAGAGTTAAGTATATTCTAGAGTTAATATTCGATAATACTTTGTGTGAACCTCTTCTTTGGAGTGGCTTTGTAAGGTTATTCTGTTGGGTTAATTAGAGTATCTACTCCAATTTTATACTCTCTCATGTGTACCGGTTGATATGGTAAATTCCTCCTCTACGTTTGTGGATTAGGTCATATTGACTAATTCACGCTAAATTTGTGTCCTTTATTTTCTTAACTTACTGTTATTATCATTACAACACTGCTTGGCTAATTCTGCACTACTCCGGTTCCGATCCTAACAGAACGTGTAGTTCGGCATCCCAGTTAACAACGATGATACATGGAGGAAGCTATATCTACAATCATCAATAAGGTGAAGCTCTACACTATAGACCAGTTAAACTTGCATCTCTCTCTCCCACACACACAAAACAACAAATAACTCAACTTCTGTCTCACCCCAAGAAGTGGATTGGAAAAGGGATTAAAAAAAAGATTTCTCCTTTGCTATTTGGAAAGTGAAATATTACTATTAAAGGAAGGAACCAACAAACCATATTTCTTGCCAATCACAGCATAAGTCTCTTCAACTGGCTTTGTCAATTGCAAAAGTGTATTTGCTGCATCCAACAACAGTCCATCATATGCTCTCCTCCCCATTTCTTTCCCTGCCCCTACCAAGAAATTCAACATCATTACCTTACTAATAACATAAAATCCAAGATTTTAAATCCCCACTTTCACAATATACACCTTTATAATATTTTCAACTATATGTATATAACTCAAGGTAAAAATTAGTGGGTGTGTGCCAAGATTACGTTTTTATAACATTTTCACACTATATGTATATAATTCTAAGACAAAAATTAGTGGGTGTGTGCCAAGATTACATTTTAATAATATTTTCACTTTGTATGTATAAAAGCATAAAAGAAAAAGAAAAAAAAACCTTAAAACAAACCAGTGGGAATCTTGATAGAGGAAGAAGATGAAGAACATCGAATTGTGTATGACCCAGAAAACTTTGCTCTGAATTTGAAAGGATTCAGAGCTCTGAGAAGAGTACCGGCTTCCATTGTTCCTCTCTTCTGCTGACGGAGACTACAAGGTTAAAAGTTCTATTTTTGCTAAATTGGGAAATTATTTGAAGCTTCTTTTTTTTTTCATTTACCATAAAACCTCACTAAATTAATACTCGATAAATTAATAATGTTTCTAAAATAATTAATATTTTTCATTTCTGACTTGGATTAATGAAAAAAATCATTCATTTTGATAAAATAATATATAACATATTTTCAAAAGACCCTTGTATAAATACATGACCTCATTAATATTATAAATTAATGAAAATTTTAAAAGTACAAATATATCTAAGACAACTTAGTGAAATATGATTCTATTATGTTTTTTATGTTAAAATTTAAATATAGTTGAAGCTTATCTCTATTTTTTCTTATTACATCCAAAAGTTCTGGTGTTGTCACGATTGAAAATCTTTTTGAGTATATGTGGAATGATTTGTTTTGTAAAGTCATTTTTGAATATGATTTCAATAAATTTTCTATGTTGCTTCTATAGTTTATCCTCTCACCATCATATATTGAATGTTTTTAGTAAAGATACAATGATTAATATTTGATTATTAAGAAACAATGAACATTATGTATAATTAATTTATTTTTATAATGAGTCGTTGGATTCATGAGTTTATTTTACGATGAATCATTTAACAAAAAATATATATTAAAATGAATCTTCCATATACATTGTACTTTACGCATAACAAATTTAGTTATGAATTCAATAAATGTAATTTAGTAAGATATAATGATTTTGATGAATTCATTACATTTTATATAGTAAAATTTTGTTTTTATGTGAATTCAATAAATATGATACATAAATTAATAAGATCCATTAAATTTGATGCAATCCAAATTAACCTTCATTAATCTCAAAACACTCTTTAAGTTAATAATTTGTCGATTAAATAATACCGTTACCAAATAACAATACTTCATGGTCTCATATATATTAATATAGTGAGGTTTCACTGTATTTACTTCGTTTCATTATGACCGAGTTTGAGTGAAATGAAATTGTAATAGTTTCAAATATACAATCATGTTTTTATTTACGTAAAAATGTCAAAAATCATAAAAATTATATATATAATATAACTTACTTATACATGAGCTATACACTTATTATACATTATGATATGCTAAAAAAAAAATGAATATAACTCAACTATACATAAAGTATACAATATACACTGACTATTCAATCTCGACCAACTCAAAATCACCTTTAAATAGTCTCAAATTTTATATATGAAATTCTCTCAATGTTTTGAGTCTTTTGATATATAATTCGCTCGAAATAATTCACGTTTATGGTACACCAAATTTGTTATGTAATTTTTCCAAAAATATTAATAGTTATGTTTGATTGGTTATGTAATTTTCCTAAAATAAATATATACTTATACAGTGTAAATACATTATTTAAACATTAAATGTGTGTTTTTATATTGTGTAATTATGTATAAGGTGTATAAGAATGTAAAAGTATGTATAAACGCACTATTATGTACACCATATGTAAATTTAAACGTATCCTTGTAAAGAAAAAAGGAACGGTAAATGCACATTGAAAAAGAAGTTAGAAATTATTGTTTTGAGAATTAAAAAAATTATTTAAAATATAATAATATAATACTTGATCAAATTTAAAGTGCTCATAATCTAATAATATATACCCGCCCTGTCCAACAATAATTGTTCACTATTGACTTGACATATCCCTTAAGAAACAATAAATAATAGGGGTAATATTACTATTTTATCCTTTGACTTTATTAAATTTAATGTTTAAAAAATGTGTTAAATGATGAACAATGGAGTATTTAATAGCAAGGGCAAAATAGACACAAAAGGTAATTTTCTCTTGATTTTCTAAACTAGATAAATATTGTTGGACAATTATTTTTATTATAGTAGACAACTATTATTGGACGGAAGAAATATAAGTTGGAATGATTACACTTTTGCCTTATAAGCACTTTAATGTTTATCAAATTCATAAGTGTTATAAAATGAAGTATAAAAACTATGATAATAAGGAAGATGAGAAATAGTATGTGTAGTATTTTCTTTCACTTACTCTTGTGTCTTTCTTTGTTACAAGAATAGGGGTATATATAGTTGTATTACTTGTGCCCAAAGTGTAATACATGAATATCATCTTGCCATGTATACACTTTGGGAACCAAGTATATCAAATGGCTAATTAGTACACCACATAGCATTTTGTGTGTGTATTAATCTTACACCACTAAACATATTAGTGTGGACATCCAATTTACAACACTCCCCCTTGGATGTCCATGTCTTAATAGATAATGTGCCTCGTTAAAACCTTACTAGGAAAAACCCTATAGAAAAAATCCTAGTGAAGGAAAAAGAGTACACACATCTTGTAAGTTGTAATACGCATTGGTAGCTGCCTCATTAAAAACCTTACCAGGAAAACTTAGTGGGATAAAACCTCGGCTAAGGGAAAAAGAGTGCAGCGCGTATTATACTCCCCCTGATTAAGACATCACTTAATTAACAACTCGTAGATGACGCATTCCAATCTTTATCTTAACTTCTCAAAGGTTGAAGTTGATAATGTCTTGGTGAATACTAAGTGTTAAACATCGGTTGCATCCTTCTTTTGAAGATCATGAATAAGAAGAAGAACTTTGATGAAATATATTTTGCTCAGTCTTCTTTGATGTATCATCCTCTTAGTTGAGCACACGAGGCCTTGTCTTCATATAATATTGTTGGAATATCTCTTTTCAAAGGAAGATCATGCATTCTCTGGGTATGTTAATTGATCTCAACCAAATATATATTTTGAAAAACACACAATTCGCGATCTTGTTGATGTAGACAAAGTTCTCGTTCGATTTGTTAGCAAAACAATCGAGCACTGACGAACACTTTCAATAAAATTGACTATCTTGTGGAATGATTTGAATTGACAGTATTTCCAAATGAAAATATATAACTTTCATGAGTTCAAACTTCATAATTTCCTGCAATTTCATTATCAATAAATCTTGACACAATTGATCAAAATAGTAATTTATATCGATATTTGATTCACTCTAATATCTCCATCGATAAGAGTGATGTTATATTTTGCATGCATACTAATAAAATTATTTATCATGAATAATAATAGCAGGATACATAAGTGCACCAATTGCACTATGACATGATACTTTCTAACCATTTTAATGAGATCAAAATTGATCTTTATAATACACGATTTTACAACCATTAGGGAACTATTCAATGGAATCGCTTTACAATCTTTTAAATCCTTCAGGAATTTTCATATAATATTTACATTCTAGCTGGATATGATAATCATTCATCATGCATATTCAAGTTTTTCATATATTGTCAGACTGATAGAAGCTTCATTGCATCCACCTTAGGAGAATACATCTCCATACAATAATGTCAGGACTTTTGTGAAAATCTTTATTTTCCAATGCATAAGTCGTACTTTATATTTTACGATTTTACTTATCTCACAATAATTCATTTGTACCCCACCGACATTATATTTTGATATATGGACAATAAGTTCAAAACATCACTTTTCCAAGTGAAATAAAATATACTTGAATTGTATTTTCTTTGGCCAACCATTTATCTGTCAACTTTTGACAGATTTAATATCAAGATCCTCGTCACCATTTATAATTTTGAGCTCTATATTATATTAAAGATATCGTCGACGGTTTATTTGGTATCGATTCTAATTTGACATAACTTATCAAACTCTCTTTATTTTTCATTATTTTCAGGTACCTGAACCTTTGCCAATGTTTTATGAAGTGTTATGTCATGGTGCTTTTTCTAAAGCACTTGCCTCATTATTATGACCATCTTTATAAGCTAGCGCTCCTCGTTGCCTTTGTTTGCACGGTCTCATCACTTAGTGGTCTGGCATGCAGTTAAACAGGTTGACCTCTGGATCCTCCCTGCTTGCAGAAATGAATGGATCAGAAAGGGGCTTGGTTCTCTATTTCCGGGCGGGGGTGAAGGCCATAAGAGAAGATTGCCCTACCGGTAAGGAAGAGGGGAAAAAGGTGTTGTCATCTATCTCGACCAGTTTCCCGAGGCGTTGGAAATCCAGACCGGCTCAGAGAATCACTCTCGCTATTTAGCCCTTCGTTCCACCAACAAAGAAGTCATCCTTGGCGATTTCAAATCAGACTTCAAGTTAGTGTGGCGCGTGTTAAGAAGGCAGAGACCGCCCCAGGCTTCGCCCTAATTCCCAGGTTTTCACCGATTTTGTATTTGTAGCATTTTGGCGACAAGGCCGAGTGGTAAGGAAGAGGACTGTAAATCCTTTTTTCCCCAGTTCAAATCCGGGTGTCGCCTGATCAACAAAAAAGTAGAAATATATTCTTTTGATATAACCCGCCGAATGATTCCCCAGCAGAAGGTTGATACTTGTTTGATTCTAAAGACTAAAACTATTGCAAGGCTTCTTCAAGGAAATATTCAAATGCTAGAGGGGCTATCAAGACTTCGAAAGCTTTCTTACATTATACGATAAGTTAGTAAAGGCAAATTTGCTCCTCTTCTTCTTCAAGAAGTTTTACCTTTCGAATCAATTAATTTATCACGCTTCAGGCGTGCCATAAATTTTGTCCTTCAAGGACTTTTCATTGAAGCATTTATAACTGGATTATAACATAGGGTCAGCGAATGCGTCTGACAATTGACTTAAATTATATCTTCAACGAGGATCATATAATTAATTATGTATAACTTATTTTCCAGTTGCTTATCTCCCCCTAATGTTAGATTATCTAACATTCACCCAACCTTATTTGGGACTCATCTTTGTGCATTACGTAATGGTGGAGCAATGGAATAATATACCGCACATTTAAATTTCTAGATGAGAATTATTTGGTTCCTGACCCTGAACCAATTGTGATAGGGGAACCTTGTTGGCTTGATACGTACAAGTGTTGCTACACTTTAAATAACACATCTCATACCAAATTTCTTTTGGGAGTTTTGTTCTCATAACCGATGGTTTAGCTATAATTGGAGGCATATAATTTCTGCTTAAACCACTTGGATATACACCAACGTTATCAATATAGTTTTATAATTTGAAATGTGCTCTTGATTTATCAATTCGAGCAAATAACCTTTGCAAAAATCAAATTGCAAGTTGATAATGAAGCACATGTGACCATACATAGATGCATCTATATAATAGTAAATGGTCCACATGACAGGTGAACAGGCCCATTTTTACCTTTTTATACATTTTTAAATTTCAGGAGATACAATCTCAACATTTGCCGGTGCAATTATAATTTTATCATGAGAACAAACAACACAAGAGAATTCTTGAAGAATTTATTATTTCTTCCATATATATAACCACATGAATTATCATTTATTTTCGTATCATATTTGAATCGGGATGGTCATCAACCGATCATGCCAACTGATATTTATTTCAATAAACTTGTAGTTTGTTTTGCATGTGATTCCATCATCATGTCCATATTTAGTTACCACAAACAATATGCAAATATGGGTAATTTTTCACGTAAATATTTATAACTCACTTTAATTGTAGTAGTATGAAGATCTTAAATCTTTTCATATTTTGTAGTCTCAATATATTTTTTTTCTTTGACTATTTCTTTAAAACTTAAGAAGTTTCTTTCGAGACTTACTACGATTCCAATATCATGAACAATTTATTTCTTTGGGTAGTAGCACATTAGCTCACCAAAGCTCACAATTAACATTGGATACTACCACATATTTCATAACATTGTTAGTGTGGTAAACATTTCTTGACACACTCATTTTCAAGAATGGTCTACTTTTCATGATACTTACCACAAGTCATATTCTCTTCAAGGAATTGACTATAATCATATATATATGCTTCATAATTATTATTTTTCATTAGAAGTTCATTTTTATGCTTTGAAATTTATCATATTCATATGACATACCTCAACATCACTTTTGAAAGTCAAGTGTATTACCACTTTTAGGATTTATAAACTTATCAAATTATTAGGTCTCATGACAAACATGTTTCTAATGACCTTTCATATCATTTTGATGACAAAAATTACCTTCACTCTTTAAAAGGTCATTTTGAGAACCCATAATGTTCTTCTTTCACAATAATGACTATTATAATTTTGTCCCTTCACGTCCATATTCATATGTTTAATCATAAAATTATCTTGTCATCTTTCAGACTTTTAATGTATTGCTATCACATTCACTTCAAAGAATGGAGCATATTCAATGGGATGATCTTCACATTTCTTTTGTTTTACGTACTAAGAGCTTATCAATTTGCCCAGTCATCCTTATATCATCAATATATTGCATTGAGACTTTAATCGATGTCTTACCCTTTTGGTGCGGTGAAATTTGACTCTACCATCTTGCCTCAATCAATGACATCATAAATAGTTCAAAATAAAATTGATAGCCTTTAAAATATTGTATCTTTGTTATTAATAGCACAAATAAATTTAGTCATAATAACACTTCAAAAGTTCATATACAAGTTATTACCTTTGCTAAACGAAACAGAGTTGATCCTCATATGTGGATCTGAATACTATTTTCAATTTAAAAGTTTTATGAGTAATTCACTTATTGAAAGATCAACAAATTAATTCTCAACATTGACTTCATTTGTTGCTAGTTAAGAAAAATTCGTTCTTCAATTGTAATTCATAGATAAAGCAACTAGAGGTAAACACTAAAAATTACAATAAATAAAATGATACCTCAAAATCCAAGAATTAAATACACCCTTGATAAATGGACCTAATAAAGTCTACATGTCAAATTGTCTCAATGTCATGTACCATATTTTATGAATTTCAAAAATTAGCATACTCTTTTGCAGATATATACAAATCAGAATTAATGTAATTAGTATTATGAAGGAAGCTTACCATAAAGCAAAATATATAATTAGCTTATCATTGACAAGTTTGTTAATTTCCAACCTAAATGACAAGCCAATGCCACTTCAAAGGATCTTTCATGATAGAAAAGTCCTTTTGATGATTCCAAATGAAAATAGCATACTTCTTCAAATATTAGTTTACTTACCTTTTTAAAGCAACTATAAAATAAGTTATGTTAGTACATATTACATATTATACTTATTCAAGAAGTAAATGATTATCTAGTGAAAGATAAACAAGTGTAAAATAATCAATTATGTTGATCAAAGTTAATGTAGATCAACATAAGAAACTTTAATACCTTTTCCTTTTTATTTTGATTTGCATTCCTTAAATCAACTATATCTTCTTTAAAAGCAATTATGTATTACTAGGTGATAACCACAACAAAGTATCAACCAAATTAAAAATTCATGTTATGCACTTTTAATCTTCTAACGATTTCGGTGAGTTCAATTCTTTAAACAAGATTATCAATTAAGTATGTACTAATTATCCTTTCAATATTTAGCTCAAAAATCCATGATAACATTAACTATACTTACACTAGACACATCAAATTTAAACTATCAAGTATAAGAAGACTTATATAGCAAAATATGATATACTCTATACTATTTATGTTTCGGCTAATGCACTGTCGGAGATGCTCATAGATGAAGAGACTCGTGCTGATAACGTGTTATAAAATGAAGTATAAAAACTAAGATAATAAGGAAGATGAGAAATAGTATGTGTAGTATTTTCTTTCACTTACTCTTGTGTCTTTCTTTGTTACAAGAATAGGGGTATATATAGTTGTATTACTTGTGCCCAAAGTGTAATACATGAATATCATCTTGCCATGTATACACTTTGGGAACCAAGTATATCAAATGGCTAATTAGTACACCACATAGCATTTTGTGTGTGTATTAATCTTACACCACTAAACATATTAGTGTGGACATCCAATTTACAACAATAAGTAAATTTTAAAATGCTTATAAATATATTTGACCAACTTATAAATTTAATAAAAATTTATACACAAAAAGGATAAAAAATATTTGAATTATTAAAAATTGAATAAAAATATCATATGTTTGGTTGTTGGTCTAACAATACTCCTTTCGAGTTATTAAAAATATGATAAAAGAATATCATCCATAATAACAAATTGGCTCAATTATGTTCCTATTCTGTAAATGGAGTTTTAGGTCACATATATTGTCTTTTAAAACTTATTTCTTGATGATTGGATAACCTTTATTGATTAAGTAGATAAATTAATGATTGAGAATAAAGTATTTTTCAGAATATGAATATGAACTACGATAAAGAAAATCAATTCTCTGAAAGGCAAAGATTAAATTGTTTTTGTGTAACATGTCCTATTTGTTCCTTGTTTATCATTGCTATATTATGTTATTAATAATAATTAAAATAATAAATTCCAATTATAATAAAATTGCAACAATGTTTTTGCAGCAATCCAGAACGTGTTGCCCAATTTTAGCAACAATTTCATTAAGAACAACTTTCACATATAGCAAATATAAAAATTCATATTTGTATGTTATAGCTATAGTTTGCATAATTGCGCTTCATAACAAATTTTATGTTTGCTATGGAGCTTTTGATTTGTATAATTCAATAGATACATCCAATTTTATACAAATTGTTCATTTTTGTATAAATTCATTTATACATTGTAATTTGTATAATAAGATCTGTATTTATATAATTATAAGTGTATAGCACGAAAATATATGTATTTGTATTTGTATATACATTTTTCTCTCGCTTTATACTAACACAAACACATTTTATACATTTGTATACCGAATGGGTAATTGTATACCGAAAATGGCTAGTTGTATACCGAATCAGATGACAAAAAAATGGAATATTTGCTGCGAATTACAAATAAAATAAATTATGACTATAACATTTAATTTAAATTAATAGTTTGCTATTTCATATAATTTTTCCTTTAATTAATTTGTTGCTATCTTAGAAAAATATTTGGCGACAATATTTTTTTGTTATTGCTAATGTACTTAATTTAATAGTAATAGCTTATGCAATTGTGGGCTAAAATAGAGTTTTCTTTTTCAGTTTTCCACCAAAAAATCGCGGTCTTATTGTTTCCACCAAAAATTGTAGAAGTTTCCATTTTTTTTTATTTTCTTTTTCCATAAGTTTAAGTTGCCCTCTTTAGTTTTCCCCAAAACTGAAGCTAGGTTTTCTCTTTCATTGTTTCACCGAGAAGCGGGTTGTTTTTGAAGTCATCTCTGGTGAGTTTTCTTTTCGATTTAGTCTCTTTTCACAAAGTGCGGTGAATTCTTACGTATGATTTAGTCTCTTTGATTATTGTGTTTTTGTTTTTACTTAAGAATCCTTCATAGACTTTGTTAAAGTTCAATTGCTTTTGATTTCTGATAATTTCCAGTAAAAAAAGGTTTGTTTTTCTTGGGGTTTGTGGGTATTTGAATATGTTTGAGCTACTTTGTTCGATTAGGTTTGATTTTTATTTTCTAGTTTGATTTGGTCCTATTCGATTCTTAGATAAAGATCTATTAATAATATTAGCAACATTTAATAAACTTATGTTGCTCAAACTCTTTAAAAATATCAATCGACATATGTTGAATACTACTCCAAGTGCAAGGTTGATACTCATAATATGTCCTAGTCTACCAAATTTCAACATCTCGAATATGAATTTCCTGTAATTCCATAGTTACACCACTCATTTAAGCTTGAAAAATGCTAACAACAGTCCTCTATTGTTGAGTCTGCATCAGAAAATGGGCAGGTTCACACTTTGCTGCATTATCAAATTTTGATATGTTGTATTTCTTATTTGCCCCTATTAGTTTTTTTGTTGTTGCCTTCTAGTGATAGCCCATAATCGATTTCGAACACTCTTACACAAACAAAGATAAAAAAAAATGTAATAAAATAAGAAGAGCAAGGTTGAGTTGGAAGATTCATCAAAATGGAGAATTTTTAGGTAACTTAGTATGCACCTCTCATGTCATGCTTCATTGTTGGACACCATAGAATGTGATCTGAGCTGTATAGATTGTTGAAACAACTATGAAGGATGTTGGAAACTTGAGCATTTCATATTCCATATAAATTATTGCAACAATTATGAAGGATGGTGGAAACTTGAGCATTTCATATTCCACAAAGAAAAGCGCGTTCAACATGAAAGATAACAACTCGAAGATGGGGATAAAGAGTAAGGATTGAAGCCCCCTTAGCTCTGCCAGGCACTGGACAGGGGTTAGCTCTGTAAATGTGTAGAGCATCTCGCTCGATTCAAAAAAAAAAAAAAAGAGACGCAGTTTTTGATTATCCAGGTCAGGTCTACTTTTGGTCATTCTTCTCTCTGAAAAATGGAAAGTTTTCTGAAATCAAGAGTAAAATTTAATAAATACTACATAGATCAGTAATACATTCGTTACGTGTAAAATATAGTACTTTCAAAACCCATGTCTAAATTATAAATCTGATTCATCATTGATAGTTACTAGCCTTTCTAACGCATTGAGCAACCTTAAGGTATCTTTGCATAAAAACATATGCAGTTGAAACTGACATATTAAACTGTAGTCATGTGTTGAGCATCATTTTTTTCTGCTTGATATGAAAAAAGATTGTCTTTAATTATATTCTAAACGTAGAGCAAAATATACTATTTTCAACTATTATGAGAATATAAATCTACCATTTCAAAAACCTCATTTCCTTATAAAGGCCTTACCGAAAATCAACACCAAATCCTTCCTCCTCCAGTGGAACATAAACTTCATCATACTTGCATGCTAATAGCAATTCAGCCAAATCAATAAGATAGAGCTTCTTTCTAACAATACCTTGCTTCTCCAAAAATCGGTCTATCAAATTAATGGTAAGGAATGTCTATTCTCTGATCGAGCTCAAACTTTTGATGTACCAGTTGATTAGAATGAGCAAGTATTAAATGTCATATTTTGAACAAATCTATTAACTTAGTAGAGGAAACAATTACTATACCTCAATTAGTCAGTCTATTAGGATAGATTGAATTCTCTCGCTGATGTCAACATGGTGTGTCATATAGTTTGGAGAAGCAAAATCATAAACCTGAATATTATGGACAATGATTTAATCATTTACAACATATAATGAAGACATTCAACTCATAAGACTGAGTTCTGATTCTATTCAGTGAAAGAACCCTCTAGACATTTTACATAGATGGAAACTACAAAACAAGTTTGAGAACCACAAAAAAAATATGAAATCTATATACTGAGTGATTTACTAAACATATAATATGAAATTGTTGAACTTTTGTGGGTATTAGACATGCCAAAAAACTTTCCTTTAGTCAACTTTCCTTTTGTTCCTCCTTATTTTTATGTTTCTGCTAACAGTAACTTGTATGCACCTCACACGTCTTGATCCATTGTTGGACACTGTAGAGTGCGGTCTTAGCTGTATAAATTTGCAGCAACTATGAAGGATGTTGGAAACTTGAGCATTTCATATTCCATATGGATTGTTATAGCAACTATGAAGGGTGATGGAAACTTGAACATATCATATTCCACAAAAAAAAGCTTGTCCAACATGAAAGATAGCAGTTCAAGTTGTCTAATATCAAGAGTAAAAGTCAAGAAATACTACGTAGATCAATAATACGTTCATTACGTGCAAAAATAAGTATAGCACATTCAAAACCCACTAAGTCTAAATTATGAATCCGGTCCATCGTTGATAGCTCTAGCCTTTCAATCGCATTGAGTCGCCATAAGATAGCTTCACATAAAAATATATACAGTTGGAACTGACATATTAAATCATGTGTTGGACATCATTCTTTCCTGCTTGATATGCAAAAATAATTTCTTTAGTTA
>JAJOOS010002986.1:0-22818 GCA_029582725.1 Solanum chiquidenum | reverse complement strand
ACAGAATGAGCCATGTCATAAGTTTGTAATATGATACAAAATGTACAAAAATGGCTCAAAAGTGACCAAGAAGACAAACTAACACAAGAACAAATTCACGGACCTAGTGTCACCTATAAAGTAGCTACTAAGTACAGAAAAGTCCTATATACAGAGAACCGACTAATCTAGAATATAAATATGTGTCAATACAAAAAAGGACATCAGCAAGTCACTGAACACTAAGAGCTCACCACAATCTAAGTGTATGACAGCCACGGGGATTCCAACGCTCATTGGAATTGGCTCGTACTGGGAGTTGCATTAGGAAACAATGCAGAAGTGCAATATGAGTACCAAAATATGGAATTCAGTAGGCATCATAGGATGACCGAGCTCATAAATATCAAATATATAAAAAGGAGCACGATGATACTAGAAAGTAAAGGAAATTATAATATACTCTAACAATACGGTAGAGAAAAGAATGATAATATCAAGATTCAATCACAAGCTACATACAACTCACAAGGCAACCAACACACTTAAAGGACAAATCAGAATTCAAGTTTTTCATTGTAAGTCTACATTCATGGAAGTAGGTTTTGTCAAGGTATGGATTGGTAAGGTGAGAAATGATAGATCGTGTCGATCAGTGAGCATTTGGAAAGACTTGTGCATGGCTTGAGTTACATAATTCATTACTTTTGATTGCTAAAGGGCCTAATGAAGTGTTTCGCTTGAAGTTTATGGTTTAAGGTATGAGGTAAAATGTTATGAGTTTTTGGTCAAAGGATAGGATTTGTAAATGAGTTAGAGAAAGGAACAATTGCCTTGTATATTGAAAAGTTTAAAGTATTTGGAATTGTGTCACACGTACAGTTTAAGAAATGTAAAGAAATAAAACATCACATAGAAACTTGGTTCAAAGTTGAAGGTTGTATGAATTTTCGCCATGAAGTATAGATATAACTATGCAAGGTGGACTGGTTCAGCACAGACTTATGAAGGGTTTATCAACGACTTTTTTGAAGATTTAGTTTTGGTTTGGCTGACAAACAGTGATGTATGGGAGATCCAGCGTTTTCATGCTGGGTTGGATTGTTCAAATTTTGGTAGGTGATTTATAAGTGCATTATAGAAAGGACTTATAGTTATACATAGTTATTGAGGAATTTGAGTTGGAATGATACTACTTGGTTGATGGGAACTACATAAACTATTATGGTGACTTACAAACACTTACTGCTAAATAAAGGTTATGTGCTTATAGTATACAAAATTCTTGGGTTGATCAAGGGTTTATCTACAATTTAGCATGAATATGCAGTTGTTTGAATGGTGGTTGAGGCATGGCATTTGTAGGGGTGCATGTAGTCAATATTGGTTTCTGATTCAATGGAGTTAGCTTGATGGAAAAGTACTACTGGATTTGGAATTAATACTATTTGTTAGCATAATTAGACAGATTCTAAATATTTGTACATATCTATGTTATACCTCTAAATATTTGTGTAATGATGATAGGAGATAGCATAGATTAATGTAGCATATTTTCAGAGATATTACAATTAGGAATAGCATATATTTAGGGATATATAGCAGATTTGTAGGCATGTAAATCAGAATTCTTTCTGTTTAATGGAAGAACTCTCATTTGAGAGCATTCTTTCAGCATAATTGACATGGTATTAAAGCCTTTTTCAGTGCTTTGATTCTTAGTGTCTTTCATCTGTGGTTTCTTTCAGATTTTTTTTTTGAAAGTTTTGGTTCTGCTTACTGTTTTTTAGTCAACAGTAAGTCCTAAGTATCTTGGAATTTTAGGCATCTTGGAATCTTAGTCTTGGTCATTCTGGTTATTTTGTATCATTGCATTTTTATGTTCCTTAGCTTGTCAAGAACTTGACGTCATATCAATTTGAGTCCTTCCATGTTCGTTTCACATGAAAAAATTACTCTGCCTGGGAAATTCAATTCCAACTATTTGTCACCAGAAAAGAATTATGGGGACATATAGATGGAAGCGATCCCAGTCCTACCGAGCCTACAAAGCTCGATCAATGGAAGGTTAAAAATGCTCAGGTGATGACATGGATTTTAGGGTCAATTGACCCTCTTATTGTTCTTAATCTCTGGTCATACAAGACAGCAAAGGCCATGTGGGATTATTTACAAAAGGTTTACAACCAAGACCATAGCGCAAGGCGCTTTTAGTTAGAGCATGAAATTGCTATGTATTCTTAAGGAGGTCTCTCTGTTCAAGATTATTTCTCTGGATTTTAGAACTTATGGGCTGAATTTACCGATATCGTTTATGCTAGAATACCTTCTGAATCTCTCTCCATCATTCAAGGAGTTCATGAACAAAGCAAGCGAGATCAATTTTTGATGAAATTACGAACTGATTTTGAAAGTGTTCGCTCCAACTTGATGAACCGTGATCCATCTCCCTCGTTGGATGTCTATTTTAGGAAATTACTTCGTGAAGAGCAGCGTCTCTTCACACAAAATGTTTTTCATCAAGGAAATGTTGTCACTGTCACATTTGCAGCTCAAGGGAAAGGAAAGGGCATGGATATGGCTAGAACTCAATGCTATAGTTGCAAGAAATATGGTCATATTGCTAGCAATTGTGGCAAGAAGTTATGTAATTATTGTAAACAACAATGACACATTATCAAAGAATGTCCCACACGTCCTCAAAACCGTAGGGCAAATGCTTTTCAAGTTGGGATAAATGGTTCAACTACAAATAACTCGTCTTCAGTAGGACAAGTTCTTAGTCATGAAATGGTACAATAAATGATCTTGTCAGCATTTTCAGCTTTGGGGCTACAAGGTAATGAAGTAATATCTAAATTTGGTCTTGTTGATTCTGGCGCTGCCAATCATATGACCAACTCAACTAATATACTCAAAAACATCTATGAGTATAATGGTCCAACACAAATTTAGGTTGCCAATGGTAGTAATTTACCCATTACCAAGGTTGGGGATATTACTGAAACTTTCAAGAATGTGTTTGTATCACCAAAGCTCTCCACTAGTCTTATTTTAGTTGGCCAATTGGTAGATAAAAATTGTGATGTGAACTTTTCTCGTAATGGTTGCCTTGTGCAGGATCAGGTGTCGGGGACGATAATCGTGAAGGGGCCTAAAGTTGGAAGATTGTTTCCTATACACTTTTCTATTCCTCGTGTTCTAGCTTTTACTTCTACCACTACTAAGAATGAGGTTTGGCATAAATGTCTAGGACATCCAAATTCTATTGTGTTGTCTCATTTGTCCAATTCTGGTTTATTGGGAAATAAAAATCAATTTTCAGCTGCTTCCTTTGATTGTTCTACTTGAAAATTAGGCAAAAGTAAAACTCTTCCTTTTCCTAATTTTGGTAGTCGTGCTGCAAAGTGTTTTGATGTCATTCATAGTGATGTTTGGGGCATTTCACCAGTTATTTCTCATGCTCATTTCAAGTATTTTGTGACATTTATAGATGACTATAGTCGATTTACATGGGTGTATTTTCTTCGATCTAATTCTGAAGTTTTTTCCATATTCAAGAAAGTTTTTGCTTACATTGAGACTCAATTTTCCACATGCATCAAAATATTAAGATCTGATTCTGGTGGAGAATATATGTCTCATGAATTCAATAATTTTTTGCTTGAGAAAGGAATTGTATCACAATGCTCTTGCCCATATATGCACAACAAAATGGGGTTGCTGAGCGTAAAAATCGTCATCTTTTAGATGTCACTCTTACTTTATTGATTGAGTTCTCTGTTCCATCTAAATATTGGGTTGAAGCTTTGTCTACTGATGTCTATTTGATTAATAGACTTCTATCTAAAGTGTTAAATCTTGAGTCTCCATATTATCATATTTTTCATAAGCATCCCAGCTATCATAGTTTTCATAGTTTGGTTGTGTTTGTTTTGTGCACCTACCTCATTTTCAACGCAATAAACTCTCTGTTCAGTCTATTAAAGGTGCTTTTATGGGCTATAGTACTTTGCAGAAAGGTTTTATTTGCTATGATCCAAGTTCTAACAAATTTCTTGTTTCTAGAAATGTTTTTATCTTTGAGAATCAATATTTGTTTCCTACTCATGTTGAGTCATCTTATATTTCTCTTCTTCTTCCTACTTTTGAGGATTTGTCATTTTCTTCTAAGTTGTTCAAACCAGGATTTGTGTATGAACGATGTCGGCCAACAAAACATATCCGCCACCTAAGACTGCTCCACAACAAGAATCTGAGATTTCTTCAAGGTCTGCTCCTCTTGAGCCTCCTCGGCAATCTACTAGAGTGTCTCAAACTCCTAAACAGTATGGTTTTTCTTCTACTTTATCCACCATCTCTATTCAAACAGGTTACTCACAAGCCTCCAAGTTTAAATGTTAGCAGAAAGCAATGGAGGAGGAACTTTTGTCTCTTAAAGAAAATAACACATGGACATTGTTCCTTGTCCTCCAAATGTCCGAAAAAAATTGGATGTAAATGGGTTTATTCAATTAAACTTCATTCTGATGGAACTCTTGATCAGTACAAACCTCAATTGGTGGTCCTTGGCAACAAACGGGAGTATTGTGTAAACTATAAGGAGACTTTTGCTCCTGCAGCAACAATGAATACGGTGCGAACTATTATTGTCACTGTTGCATCACAAAATTGGCCTCTTCATCAAATGGATGTCAAAAATGTTTTTCTTCATGGCATTCTCAAAGAAGATATTTCTATGAAACCCCCACCTATTTTGTTCTCATCACCTACATCAGATGTATGCAAGTTGAAGCGGTCTTTATATAGATTAAAACAAGCTCCAAGAGCTTGGTTTGACAAGTTTCGGTCTACTTTATTTCAATTCTCTTTTGAGCAGAGCAAATATGATTCGTCTTTGTTTCTTCAAAAAACATCTGCAGGTTGTGTTCTTCTTTTGGTGTATGTAGATGACATTTTTTTTTATAACCGAGAAATCCATCTGTGACCCGCCCTTTGGACCAATCACAGCCTTCTAAACTTGGTAGATAATGGACCCGCCCCTCTATCCTTCTCCACTTAAATACCAGGCTTCGCTTTGCATGGTGTGGGGCTTGAACCTGCGACCTAAGCCACAAATTCTCCACCTTTTGCCACTTGAGCTAGGCCTTGGGGGCCTTATTATCACAGGAACAGATTCTTCACTAATCACTAGCCTCCAGCAGCAGCTTAAGGATTCTTTTCATATGAAAGATCTTGGTACTCTTACATACTTTTTGGGGTTAGAAGTTCATTACAGTTCTTTAGGTGTGTTCTTGAACCAACAGAAATATACTCATGACTTGATTGATTTGGCTGGTCTTCAAGAATCTTCCTTTATAAATACTCAATTGGAATTGAATGTAAAGTATTGTCGTGTGGAAGGAGATCTTCTTCCTGATCCAACTTTGTATCGGCAATTAGTTGGGAGCCTAAATTATCTTACTATTACTCAGCCTGATATCTCTTTTACAGGTCAACAAGTGAGTCAATTTATGCAGGCTCCACGCCATCTACATTTGGTGGTTGTCCGTCGCACATTCGATATCTCTTGGGAACATCTACTCGTCGATTATTCTTTCCTAGTGGTTATGAGATTCAGCTTAATGCATTTAATGATTCTAATTGGGATGGATGTCCTGATACTCGTTGCTCCATCACGGGTTGGTGCATGTTTCTTAGAGATTCCTTGATATCTTGGAAGAGCAGAAGCAAGACCATGTATCAAAATCTTCCATCAAATCTGAATATCGAGCAATGTCTATTGCTTGTTCTGAGATTGATTGGCTTCGTGGTTTACTTGCAGAAATTTGATTTCCTCAATATAATCCCACTCCTCTCCATGCTGACAACACAAGTGCTATTCAGATTGCTACTAATCCAGTTTAACACATTGAAGTGGATTGTAATCATATCAGAGAAGTTGTAGATAAGAGAGTCATTACTCTTCCACATGTATCCAGTGATCTTCAAATAGCTGATGTGTTTACAAAGTCTATGGCACGACAACGTCATTAGTTTATGGTAGGAAAATTAATGATTTTTGATCCATTGGCATCAATTTGAGAGGGGGTGTTAGCATGATTGGACAGATTCTAAATATATGTACATATCTATGTTATAACTCTAAATATTTGTGTAATGATGATAGGAGATAGCATAGATTAATGTAGCATATTTTCAAAGATATTACAATTCGGAATATCATTTATCTAGGGATATTTAGAAGATTTTTAGGCATGTAAATCAGAATTCTTTCTATTTAATGGAAGAACTCTCATTTGAAGCATTCATTCAACAAAATTGACACTATCAGTATTGGGTAGGACCAGTTTCAGACATGGAATGCTTATAGTGACTTGGGACGGATAGAGATATTTCTTTCAAGAAAAAGAGGAATCACAATTCAGAGTTACGGGGTGTGGCAATGTGTTTTCCAAGGAATTTTGGTACTAATGATGATTTTGGAAGCATGAGCAGAGGATAAAAAAGGTCATGATATTTTGTTGGCATCAGATTTTTTATATTTTAGTAGTCGAATTATGGAGAATTTGTTAGATTTCATTATTCAAGTAGGTTTCGAGTTGTGTTGGAGATCAAATCAGATATCGTATGCATGTAGAAAGAAGTTAAATAGGTGGGAATCAAATAAATAGAAAGGTTTTAATTGTGGATACCAGAGAGGGAGTATTCTGAGTAAGACAAAGGAGAATTTTGGGTTGTTAGGGTACACTAATACCACTACGTGTGCGAACATTGTTGAGAGTGCTTGTATGAGATCTATAATGGTTAATTGCAATTTCTCGACAGTCTTGGTATTCATCTTGTCATTGAGGACATGTTTCAGCTATGTGTGTTTGATTTGGAAGGCCATTGGGCCTAGTGTTGTCATTTTCAGGGGTTGTCAAAAATCATAGTTATTGTTCCAGCATCTCGACATCGTAATTAGAGGTAATGTATGCTCGGGTATATGCTATTCCTAATTGTAATATCTCTGAAAATATGGAATGCTTATAGTAGGCTTGGGATGGATAGAGATATTTCTTTCGGGAAAAAAAGGAATCACAATTCAGAGTTACGGGGTGTGTACAATGTGTTTTCCAAGGAATTTTGGTACTACTGAATATTTTGGAAGCATGAACACAGGATCAAAAAAGTCATGATATTTCGTTGGCATCAGATTTTTTTTATTTTAGTAGTCAAATTATGGAGAATATGTTAGATTTCATGATTCAAGTAGATTTCGAGTTGTGTTGGTGATCAAATCAAATATCATATGCATGTAGAGAGAAGTTAAATAAGTGGGAATCAGATAACGGGAGAGGTTTTAATTGTGGATACCAGAGAGGGAGTATTCTGAGTAAGACAAAGGAGAATTTTAGCAATTAGGGTACAATAATAGCACGACGTGTGTGAACATTGTTGAGAGTGCTTGTATGAGATCTATTATGGGGAATTGCAATTTCTTGACAGTCTTGGTATTCATCTTGTCGTTGAGGACATGTTTCAGCTATGTGTGTTTGATTTGGAGGGCCATTGAGTCTAGTGTTCCCATTTTCAGGGGTTGTCTACAATCATAGCTATTGTTCCAGTATCTCGACATCGTAATTAGAGGTTACGTATGCTTGGGTGTATGGTTAACTGGGTGGTTACTTGGTCCTCTCCTTCTTTGGGTCAGATTAGTTGGGTTCTCCTTTGATGAGTACGTGTTGTCTAAGATTAGGTTTTTGCAGCTTAAAGCTCGTTGGAAGATTATGTTAAGAGCACAAAATTTTACTAAGATCAATGATGGTATTGTGCTTTATGAGTGTTTGGTGGTTAGATTTGTCTTAACTCCTAGATTTAGGAGGTATAGTTCAGAATTTCTCATGGTTATGTGGGAAAAGCAATCATTCTGATGGTTGTGTTGTGGTTGGGAGAATTTCAATTAAGGTATCATTCCTGGTCTACAGATTTTTCAATTTTTGTTTGGAAGTTCAATTAATGTTATTGTCATGATTGTAAGAATGAGTTCACTTGGAGAAGCAAATACCAAATTTGGGAGTTATGCCTCCACCTCTTGGTAACATCGAGTATTCGTCTTTATTTTTTCTTATGTTTGAGGACAAATATGGTTTTTAGTGGTGGATAAAGTAATGACCCTGAAGGTCATTTCTGATAAATTTTAGAAAATTATTGTTTTACCCATCTCGATAGTTATCCTGAGCCTTGTTTGATTAGTTTACAATGTTGGTTTTGAAATTTGATTGTAAAGTTATGATATTTTTAAGTTTTAAAGTTTTGAAGAGTTAAAGTTGTTAGAAGTGGGTTTTGGTAACAACTGGAGCTGTGAGCCTCAGAATGGAATTCTTTCAGTTCCATCAGCTCTAAAACGTGAATTTTGGGTTAGTAGACCTATTGGCTCAGGTCTTGAGGTATTTAAATGAGTTTTGGAAGAGTTTGTGTTTTCAAAGATGAATTAGTTGACCAAAGTCAACATTTGGTTATAGCAAGCTCGCAATGGAATTCTGACATCACTGTTAGCTCCGAATGTGGTATTTGGTCTAGATGTATTGTTGGTTTGAGTCTCAAGTCTTTTTGTTTGATTTTGAGCCATTAGACGAGATGCGGAGAAAGTTAAGGCTAAAGTTTGACTTTAGTTAATGTTTGAGGTTAGAAAGGTCATTTTCGAGTCGTAATGATTCCACTAGGTCTAAATGGTGATATTTGGTCTAGTTGAATGTTTGGTTTAGTTCCCAAAACTTTTGGATGAGTTTCATGTCATTATTTGGAAATTTGAATATTATTAAAGTTAAAGTTGAATTTGGTCAACATTGGCAAAGGTGACCTTGTTTGGGTGTTTTGATGATTTCATTGAGTCCGAAATATCCTTTCTAGGATAGAAGCATATTTGATTTGTGTTCGGGAGGTTCCGGATGAGTTTTGGGTGAGTTTCTAACTTTTTGGGTGCTTTGGCGTTGTTTCAGCTATGTGTCAACTAAAAGATTCATTCTGAACCTTCTGAAATTTTGAGCATGAATTATAGGAATGATATGCAAATATTGGTGCATTTTTTCTAAGTCGATATTGGAATTCTATCGCGATATAAAAATAATTTCTTGCCGAGCAAAAATGATATTTGACTGAAAAAACGAGCAGGGAATTGAGTTTCGATTTGAATGAAAAGATCTTTATCATTATTTAAGACATTTAGGAAAAAGAATCGGGTCATTTCGCTATTGTATGAGGTAGTTACGGCTCTTTTAGTGAAAATTTAAGTTGCTGGTGCGCTAGTATAAATATTGTTGTACATGTATTTTAATTTCAGTGTGTTCATTTGGTAATTTGAGCATATTGGGTGTTCTAGAGCTCGGAATGGAGTGATTCTTGCGGCATTCTTCTCAATTTAATATGGTGGTTAGTATCCAATCCTTATTTTGACTTTTCTCATGATTTCTTCATTTGGTTTTCTTTCCTTATCCGTGTATTTCTTGGGGGAAATTGGGTTTTTTCAATTTCAACTCAGTTTTTGAGGAAAAATGTATATTTAGGATCCTTATGTTATGCGTAAACTAATTTTTGCATTAATTCATCAATTATTTTCATCATATTAACCGCGTATAAGCTTGAGAATTTGGGTTTTTCCTGATAAAGTTAAAGTTTAATAAATTGAGGATTTCAAGGTCAATGTAACTCTGTTTTCGATGAAAATTCATAGTTGAACTTTCCTAATCATGGGTAAGGTATGTTTTTAAAAGGGAAAAGGGTTTGAAAAATACTCCAACTTTGGCCGAAATTGTTGTTACGATACCAAACTTTATGGAGGACATTTTACCCCCTGCACTATTAATAGTGTATTTTAAAAGTATATATGTGCTCACGTGGTTGCATTACTATTTATAATGATGTAATATTTATGATGTCCATGTGGGTACATATATACCTTTAAAATACACTATTAAATAGTGCAGGGGGTAAAAGGTCCTTTCCAAAGTTTGGTATTATTACAACAATTTTGGTCAAAGTTCGGATATATTTCAGACCTTTTTCCCTTTTAAAAAAAATTCAGATTTAAGCCGGAGTTTTGAATTCGAGTTTTGGGGGTCTTTCTCATGAACTTCTGTTCTAAGTAATTAGAATTTTGAGCATGATTTCAACTCATTTTTCAATGTGGTTTTCACTAATGAGTTATTAAATCTTTGGGTATCATGATTTCTTACAAAATTCCATATTTGACCCTAGCCCTCGAGATTGACTTTTTGGGTCACTATGGACCAAATTATCAAAATCAACATTATATGTGTTGTTGTTCATATTTTCTTATGGGTATTCTATATTTCATTAGTTTGTGTGGATTGTGGCTCTACGTGAAGGGAAAGCTCAAGTGCAGGGGTGATTGATTGTTTGTTCGAGACAAGTGGACTTCTTGACCCTTTGTTTAGTATATAGAATCTTTTATCCCTTATTGTATGTGTTGGGTAGAAGGGTTTGATATTTGTGGTCACATATTCCTATTGAATGATTCTAATGATAAAGGAGGGGAAATAAAAGGCAACTTGATGGTATAATGATGTGTGATGTGTTGTGGGTGATTTGAAAGATTATCTTGATTCATTATAAAAACTTGGTTCAAAGTTGAAGGTTGTATGAATTTTCGCCGTGGAGTTTAGATATAACTATTCAAGGTGGACTGGTTCGGCACAAACTTATGAAGGTTTTATCAACGACTATTTTGAAAATTTAGTTTTGGTTTGGCTGACAAATAGTGATTTATGGGAGATTCAACATTTTTATGTTGGATTGGATTGTTCAAATTATGGTAGGTGATTATGGGTGCATTATAGGAAGGACTTATAGTTCTACATGGTTATTGAGGATTTTGAGTTGGATTGATACTACCTGGTTGATGGGAACTACACAAACTATTATGATGAGTTACAGACACTTAGTGGCGAATAAAGGTTATGAGCTTATAGTATACAAAAATTTTGGGCTGATCAAGGGTTTATCTACAATTTGGCATGAGTACACAATTATTTGAATGGCAGTTGAGGCATGGCATGTGTAGGGTTGCATATAGTCGATATTGGTTTATGATTCAATAGATTTAGCTTGATGGAAAAGTACTATTAGATTTGGAATTAGTACCATCAACCTTGGGTAGGACCAGTTTCAGATATAGAATGCTTATAGTAGGCTTGGAACGGATAGAAATATTTCTTTTGAGAAAAAGAGGAATCATAATTTAGAGTTACGGGGTGCGACAATGTGTTTTCCAAGGAATTTTGGTACTAATGATGATTTTGGAAGCATGAGCAGAGGATCAAAAAGGTCATGATATTTCGTTGGCATCAGATTTTTTTTTATTTCAGTAGTCGAATTATGGAGAATATGTTAGATTTGATGATTCAAGTAGGTTTCGAGCTGTGTTGGTGATCAAATCAGATATCGTATGCAAAGAGAAGTTAAGTAGCTAGGAATCAGATAACTGGAGAGGTTTTAATTGTGGATACCAGAGAGGGAGTATTCTGAGTAAGACAAAGGAGAATTTTGGGCAGTTAGTCTATACTAATAGCACGGCATGTGTGAACATTGTTGAGAGTGTTTGTATGAGATCTATCATGGGGAATTGCAATTTCTCGACAGTCTTGGTATTCACCTTGTCGTTGAGGACATGTTTCAGCCATGTGTGTTTGATTTGGAGGGCCATTGGGCCTAGTGTTGCCATTTTCAGGGGTTGTCTACAATCATAGCTATTGTTCCAGCATCTTCACATCATAATTAGAGGTTATGTATGCTTGAGTGTATGGTTAACTAGGCGGTTACTTTGTCATCTCCTTCTTTGGGTTGATTAATTGGGTTCTCCTTTGATGAGTACGCGTTGTCTAAGATCAGGTTTTTGCAGCTTAAAGCTCGTCGTAAGATTATGCTAAGAGCATAAAATTTTACTAAGATCAGTGATGGTATTGTGCTTTATGAGTGTTTGGTGGTTAGATCTGTCTTGACTCCTAGATTTAGGAGGTATGGTTCAGAATTTCTCATGATTATGTGGGAAACGGATTTGTTCCGATGGTTGTGTTGCGGTTTAGAGAGTTTTAATTAAGGTATCACTCATGGTTTGAAGAATTTTCAATTTTTGTTTGGAAGTTCAATTCTTGTTGTTGTCCTGATGGTATGGTCCTAAGAATGAGTTCACTTGGAGAACCAAATACCGAATTTGGGAATTATGCCCCAGCCTTTTGGTAACGTCGAGTATTCTTCTTCCTTTTTCTTTATGTTTGAGGACAAATATGGATTTTAGTGGTGGATAAAGTAATGACCATAAAGGTCATTTTTGGAAATTTATAGAAAATTATTGTTTTACCCCTCCCGATAGTTGTCTTGAGTCTTGTTTGATCAGTTTACAAAGTTGGTTATGAAATTTGATTGTAAAGTTATGCTATTTGGAAGTTTTAAAGTTTTGCAGAGTTAAAGTTGTTAGAAGTGGTTTTTGGTAACAACCAGACCTGCGTGTCTCAGAATGGAATTTCGTCAGCTCCATCAGCTCTGCCTTTTGGATTAGTAGGACAATTGGCTCACGACTTAAGGTATTTAGATGAGTTTTGGAAGAATTTGTGTTTTCAAAGTTGAAAGCATCACATAGTTGACCAAAGTAAACATTTGGTGACAACAAGCTCGGAATAAAATTTCGACGGTTTCGTTAGCTCTGAAATGTGGTTTTTGGTCTAGATGTATTGTTGGATTGAGTCCCAACGCTTTTGGTTTGATTTTGAGCCATTAGGCGAGATGCGGAGAAAGTTAAGGCTAAAGTTTGACTTTAGTAAACGTTTGAAGTTAGAAAGGTCATTTTCGAGTTTTAATAATTCCACTAGGTCTAAATGGTGATATTTGGTCTAGTTGAAAGTTTGGTTCAGTCCCAAAACTTTTGGATGAGTTTCATGTCATTATTGGAAAATTTGGAGATTCTTAAGTTAAAGTTGAATTTGGTCAACATTGGGTTCATTGAGTCCGAAATGTCTTTTCCAAGATAGAAGCATATTTGGTTTCCGGAGGTTCTGGATGAGTTTTGGGTGAGTTTTTAAGCTTTTTGGGTGCTTTGGCGTTGTTTCAGCAATTTGTGTCAACTAAAAGGTTCCTTATTAGTATTAAAGATCGAAATATTATTCTGAAACTTCTGAAATTTCGAGCATGAAATATAGGAATGATCTGCGAAAATTGGTGCATTTTCGCTAAGCCGAGATTGGAATTTTATCGCGATATATGAAATAATTGTTTACCGAGCAAAAATGATATTTGATTGGGCAAACGAGCATGGAATTGAGTTTCAATTGAACGAAAAGGTCAGTATCATTATTTAAGACAATTAAGAAGAAGAAACATGTCATTTCGCTATCGTATAAGAAAGTTACAGCTCTTTTAGTGAAAATTTAAGTTGCTGGTGCGCTGGTATAAATATTGTTGTACAGGTATTTAAATTTCAGACTGTGTTCATTTGGTAATTTGAGCATATTGGGAGTTCTAGAGCTCGGAATAGAGTGATTCTTGCGGCATTCTTTTCAATTTAATATGGGGGTTAGTATCCAATCCTCATTCTGACTTTCTCTAATGATTTCTTCATCTCATTTTCTTTCCTTATCTGTGTAATTCTTGGGGGAAAATTGGGTTTTTATCAATTTCGACTCAGTTTTTGATAAAAAATGAATATTTATGATCCTTATTGTTATGTGTAAATTGATTTTGGCATAATTCATCAATTATTTTCATCATATTAACTACGTATAAGCTTGAGAATTTGGGTTTTTCTTGATAAAGTTAAAGTCTGATAAATTGAGGATTTCAAGGCCGATTTTAACTCCATTTTTTATGAAATTTCATCGTTGAACTTTCCTAAGCATGGGTAAGATATGTTTTAAGAAATATTTCAGGTTTGAGTCGGAGTTTCGGATCCAAGTTTTGGGGGGTTTTCACATGTACTTGTGTTTTAAGTGATTAGAGTTTTGAGCATGATTTCAACTCATTTTTCAATGTGGTTTTCACTAATGAGTTACAAAATCTTTGTGTATCATGATTTATTTTATTTTTTTATGACAAGGGAAACCACAGCCGCTACCCTTTGGGTGCGCACAGGGTAAAACCCTCGCTCCTATGCAATAGCTTGCAAATCACATAGGAGAGGTAACCCGCACTAGCAAGCCCGGTGTGACGAGCTCAACCTAGAAGGCAAATCCCTTGCTTTCGCTGGCAAGGGATTTCGAACTTGAGACCTCCAACATGGAAGTCCCAAGCCCAAACCACTGGGCCACCCCTAAGGGTGTATCATGATTTCTTACAAAATCCCATATTTGATCCTAGCCTTCGAGATTGACTTTTTGGGTCATTACGAACCAGATTTTCAAAATCAACATTATATGTGTTGTTGTTCATATTTACTTATGGGTAATCTATATTTGATTACTTGGTGTGGATTATGTGGCTCTACGTGAAGGGAAAGCTCAAGTGCAGGGGTGATTGATTGTTTGTTCGAGACAAATGGACTTCTTGACCCTTTGTTAAGTATATAGAATCTTGTATTCCTTATTGTATGCGTTAGGTAGTAATGGAAAGTGGTGAAGGGTAGTCATATTGAATGATTCTAGTGATGAAGAAGGGGAAATAAAAGATAACTTGATGGTATAAGATGTGTGATGTGTTGTGGGTGATTTGAAATATTATATTGATTCATTATTGATGATGTATCATGATTGTGTTGATATGGATTGTGTATTGATATGGAAATTTTCATCTTCTCATTATATTGTGAACATGCCTATTTGCATTGGTTCTGAAACACTGTGTTAAGATCTATTTTGATGATTATGCTGAGGGAAAATGGTTTTGGTGATTGATGACTATGACGAGGGAAAATGATTTTGGCGGATACATGAACCTTGTGAGTCCCCCATGGGTCCCGATATGATATTTAGTGAATTGGTATCATTAGGACAGACATGCATTACTATATTTGACATTTCATTTCATTACATTGCACATCATTACCATTTGTAGACCTTGTGAGTGCTTGTTATGTAACCTGTGGTTGATGAATATGAACTTTTGTATTGGTGACATGTATACGCTTAAAGTGTTGCTATGCATGTTTATGTGCTATATAAATGTGAATTCTTAGGTTGGACTTATTTTGTGCAGGTTGTAGTTGTGGAGGTTCGGTTGGAGTGTTGGGAATACTTGTATTATGTATTGCTTTACCTTGAGTTAGTCGTTTATTTGTTGAGTACCATGTTGTTTGGTACTCGCTCTCTTGCTTCTACACTTGTGTAGGGTATGAGCCCGGATCATTATGATTATTCCTTCTTCTCTTTTACATCCGAGGCTTACTATGAAGAGTTGTGAGGTACTTGTTTGTCACATCGGCAAAAACATCTTATTCTTTAATTATGTTCTTGTTCTGCTCTAGCAACAAAGACATTCATACTTGTACTTCTTTGAATCTATTGTAATACTTAGAGGCTTGTACACGTGACACTAGGTTTTGGGGGTATTTTGAGTTATATTATGTTTTTGCATGTTTGTGTTATACTTAGTTCCTTATTTTGTTTAAACTTTCACATTCACCTTATCGTATTTGGGTTTAGGCTGACTTGTGTTGGTGGGATAAGACAGGTGCCATCACATCCAATTTTGGGTCGTGACAGAAGCACACAACCAAGTATAAAATTATTGCCTTGCCCTCGTCTGGAAGCACGCATGTCGTCCATCACCTGCTTCCTAACCTCTTATTACTAGTAGAAAAAATAAAAGTATTCCTTGAAGTAAATAGAGTTTCTAAGGAATAATCATATAACTTGGCCAATTTTTGGTTCACACACTTACGTACGGGTGTCAAATATGCCCTGAAAATTGGTGGTCCACCCAATTCACCCAAAATCTTAAGCACAAGATAATTTCATATTGGGTTGACCCTCTTAATCTAACCAAACATAACTCATTTTTAAAGTGATCTCTAAATTTTGTCAAACTCTAGCACATTTTAAAGATTTACTTTAATTTGGGTTTACTGCTAAAAATTCACTTTGAATTTTAATATGGATCTGGGTCGAGTCTAGTCGACAGTCGCGATTAAAGGTTAGGTTGTAGGTTTCGAATATCGAAGATTGGGTCTCGGGTTAAGGTTAGAGTTAGATATCAAATTGTTCTAGAAGGTAAGTGCTCGAGTTCCTAGTTGAATCTCGAGTTAGTGTCGAAGGGTCTCGAGGTTTGGGTCTCGAGCCTTGGGTCAGGATCAAGTTTTAGGTGTCATGTCCTAGGTCCTAGGTCAAGGCCGAGGGTTGGGGATTAGATCCTAGGTCTCAAGGCTCGAATCTGAAGTTAGGGTTAGATTTTGAGTCAGGTTAAGAGTCTTGGTTCAGGTTTGAAACTCGAGTAGGAGTCCCGAGTTAGAGTTTGGTCCAATTAGATGGTTTCCTCCTAATGAGAATATCCTTAAGAGAAACATTGATGCTTATTTTGACCTTACTTTGGTAGGAGCGAGTCAGACATGCTAGTCCGTGATTCTCATGGAAACTTCATGAGAGGTCGCTCTGATGATTAGAAACGCCGCGTGACTCCCTTTTGGTTGAGGCTTTGGGTGTTCGAGAAGCACTAAGCTCGCTAAAGGAACACTTTTCATCAATAACAATTATTGTGGAGATCGAAAGTCTTTGGGTTAAACAAGCATCAGAAATATCTTACAACAACTCTTAGTTTTTTTTTATATTATTATTCGAGATTGTATAGCACTCGTGTAGCTTTACTTCTATTTCCTCGTCTTTTGTTCAAAGACCAACAAACCAATGCGCCCATTAGCTAGCTCGGGCTTTGGATTCTATGTTTGGTTAAACCCCATCTTTAATTCAAGATCTACTAAACATTCGTTTGATTAATAATTGATTAGAATGCCTTTTTCAGAAGAAAAAAAAAATGTAATGTATCTCATACATCGAAAACCTAATGCATATTCGAGACAAATGAGTCCATACACCAGCATATCAATAGTAAAACAATTGAATTTATGCCATGTTAAACAATGATAATGGTTGTTCAAGCATTTTCTGATTGTTTTTCCTTGTGGATAGAACTCCATTCTAACATATAGACATACCTTCTAGAGATTCTCCAATTTTTTCACGCGACTCCACTAGATGTAAGGTCCTCCATGTTGATAGATCGCCTTCTCCACGTCCCAGCTAGCTCAACCTTTCTAACATGCGTGAATAACTTTGCATGTCTCATCTCATATAAGGATCGTCACCATTCAAAAGAGGAGAAGTCTTCAAAATGATTAACAACAAGATAGGATCAGCTTGAGATCGCAGGCCAGTTGCTTCTAATAATTTAGATTGTTGGATGATCTCAGATGATATACATTAGCAATTCAGTACGGTATATTGCTCATGAACCAATAGGAAGCTTGAAACTTTTTCATATGCAAAGTGATCTAATACACAGCGAAGAGGTTTCCACCAAACTAGGTTCATCTGATATTGTCATTAACAGCATTATACAAATGAATGGATCCTTATGTTTAAGCAAATGAGACCAGAAGAACGTTAATTGAATATTGAATATGGTAGTTCTTTTCTGTTGTGATAAATATCCTAAGTTTACCTCACTAACCCATGGCAGTTGAGCATTCTAAGAAAAGCTTAATCATACCTAAATCATGGAATATGAAGCACATGGAGGATCGACAGTTACAGAGTACACAGAGCATGACCCCTTCCTGATGGCTTCAAGTCAAGCTCCAAAAAATAACATGCAAATGGATGTGTATGTGATTATACTTTCAAAGTATTTAGGGGAATACCTTAAAAACAGAAACATGCTGATGTAGGTGCAATGAAAGTCGGATGATTTTCCATGCTCTCTTTTCATAGATTATATCAACCCAAATGTACTTGCTACTTTGAGTAGTACAACTATCAAAGCTTCGTTTTCCATATTTTACTTACAACAAAAACCACTCCAGCATGACATATTCACTTCTTTCTTCTCCTTCATTACAGAAATAACAGTTAAACTACCAGAAAAATGAAGATACCGCTTGGTTTAATTTAAATTTCCAGAGCTCAAAGCAAAGGACTTGAGTCTTGACATTCATAAAAGATTTTGAATTTGTTTCCCCATGGGAATACCTCATAGTTTTTAACCAAAGTTTCAGGCCATATGGAGGTGCCACTTTGAGGGCATCCCAACTTCTGAATAGAATTCCAAGATTAACCTTAACCACATTTTAAAAAGAAAAGAGTAGTTTATGGAGAAAACAAATCATTTACCAGTATCGAAAAGAATGGACCCAAATAAAGTAGAATGGATATAGGAGACTCATAAAGTTGATCCCGACTAGTCCAATATCTAGGCATGATTGGTTGTTAGGAATAATTTGAGAAGGATAACAACAGAGTTGTGGCTCTAACAAGACACGGGTTTTCCTCTTCCAGAAGTATACCAATTTGTGGAGTTCCTCTCAAATGTCATATCCCATGAGCTACAAATCAAAATCACCACACAATGTAATCTTCATTTTTCTAGTTATTCCAAATTATGCAAGAATGTTAGGATGTAACCCTCTTCCAATGGTCAAATCAACAGCTCCCCCAAACTTGTACCTCTGCCTGGTGGTATTACCCATAAAGAAGTAATTCATTTTCTTCCATCGTGATAGTGTTCTCTCATCTTTGGAATGTAACAGTGCCTTCATTCATGGTGATCTGAATTGCCTCTTCTATCGGCATAAACAGAAACATTACTGTCAGATCCTTCAACTGCTTCCTTCCGAAGAACTACTAAACGACTGCACCCAACTTCTGCCAGGATATTTCTTTATCCCTTTTGCTTTCATAGTCAATCTTAGGTTGCTCACATCGCTGCAATAACCAAAAAGATAAGATAAACTAGATGCAAGTATATAGTTTGATCCGAGACCAGGCTCTATTTTGAGGAGAGTCTCCCTTATATTTTCTTCTGCGCAAGGCATATGACCATGATGCTTACAAGCACTAATGAAACTCCTCAATATCACAGAATTAGGCTCTATAGGCATGTTCCTTATAACATCATAAGCTTCTTCTAATTCTCCATCACGTCCAAACATATCCACCATGCATCTGTAATGTTCCATAGTTGGCCTGATGTTATATATACTTGCCATTTTTTCCAACTATTCACGCCCCGCATCAACAAAGCCAATATGACTACAAGCATGTAAGATTGCAGAAAATGATAAGCAATCCGGCCTAAAGCCAGATTCTTCCATTCTGGCAAACAAGGACACTTACAATTGGCTGTTGTAGTTTTTGCCTTGAAGATTTGGCGACACTACTTGTATGGTGTTCATGTTGATATATTCACTGATCACAAGAACTTGCAATATCTGTTCACTCAGAAAGAGCTCAATCTCAGACAGAGGAGGTGCTTGGAATTACTCAAGGATTATGACATGAGTATTCTTTACCACCCAGGTAAGGCTAATGTGGTTGTTTATGCTTTAAGTAGGTTATCTATGGGTAGTACCACCCATGTTGAGGAAGAAAAGAGGGAGTTAGCCAAAGATATGCATAGACTTGCATGACTGGGAGTCAGACTTATGGATTCCACAGAAGGATGAATAGTGGTGACGAACATAGATGAATCATCACTAGTGTCAGAGGTGAAGGAAAAGCAGGACCAAGACCCCATTTTGCTTGACTTGAAGGCAAATTTTCAAAAGAAGAGAGTATTATCTTTCGAACAAGGGGGAGATGGTGTGTTAAAATACCAAGGTAGATTGTGTGTACCAATGGTGGATGAACTCTAAAAGAGGATCATGGAGGAAGCTCATAGCTCCAGATATTCCATCCATCCAGATTCCATCAAAATGTACCGTGATTTGAGAGAGGTATATTTGTGGAATGGTATGAAGAAGGATATTGCAGAATTTGTTGCCGAATGTCCGAATTGCCAGCAAGTGAAAGTTCAACACCAAAGGCCTGATGATTTGGCTCAGAATATAGAACTTTCGGAATGGAAGTGGGAGATGATTAACATGGATTTCATCACGGGTTTGCCAAGATCTCGCAGGCAACATGACTCTATTTGGGTGATTATCGACAGAATGACAAAATCAGCCCATTTTTGCCGGTAAAGACTACTCATTCAGCAGAAGATTATGCCAGGTTATATATTCAGGAGGTGGTAAAATTTCATGGAGTCCCAATCTCCATTATTTCAGATAGAGGTGCACAATTTACCGCACAGTTCTGGAAATCTTTTCAGAAAGGCTTGGGTTCACATGTGAACTTAAGTACTGCCTTCCATCCTCAGACTGATGGGCAAGCAAAGCATACTATTCAGACATTAGAAAATATGTTGAGGGCGTGCGTGATTGATTTCAAAGGAAATTAGGATGATCACCTACCTCTCATTGAGTTTGCTTACAACAACAGTTTTCTCGCTAGCATCCAAATGGCTCCTTATGAAGCTCTTTATGGGAGAAGATGCAGATCTCCTATTGGATGGTTTGAAGTCGGTGAAGCAGGGTTGATAGGACCAGATTTGGTTTACCAAGCTATGGAAAAGGTGAAGGTGATTCAAGAGAGGCTGAAAATGGCACAGAGTCGTCAAAAATCCTACACAGATGTTAGGAGAAGGCCACTAGAGTTCGAAGTAGATGATTGGCTGTATTTGAAGGTTTCGCCCATGAAGGGTGTTATGAGGTTTGGTAAGAAGGGGAAACTTAGTCCCCGGTATATTGGACCTTATCGCATAGTCAAGAGAATTGGCAATGTAGCTTATGAGTTAGAGCTACCTCAAGAGTTAGCAGCAGTTCATCCGGTGTTTCACATCTCCATGTTGAAGGAGTGCATGGGAGATCCTTCATTGATCATACCAACTGAAAATGCTGGGGTTAAGGATAACTTATCCTATGAGGAGATTCCGGTTTAGATTTTAGATCGCCAAGTTCGCAAGTTGAGAACAAAGGAAGTCGCATCAGTCAAAGTCCTTTGGAGGAACCATTTTTTTTAAGAAGCTACTTGGGAAGCTGAAGAGGATATGAAGAAGATATATCCACATCTCTTTGAATCCGGAGAAAATGCAGATCAAGGTACTAATTCTCTTCTTAGTACTAGCTAAATTACGAGTATGCATGTTGTTACTTGCTTTTTGCTTGTTGAGTGTTGAACTTGATGTTACTACCCTTAGCTTAGTGAAATAAAGCTCATTCGAGGATGAATGTTCCCAAGGGGGAGATATTGTAACATCTCACACCTAGAAACGACTAAAAAGAGTTTAAAATCTGAGAATATTCATTTTTGGAATGCATGTGGAAATCTGGAAATTGTCCAAGTTAAGAAAGTGAGTTTTGGTCATTTTCAAACGATCATAACTCCTAGCTCATCTGAGCTAGGAGTAGTTCTTGATATGGTTGGAAAACCCTTGGGAAGATCTTTCCAACGTCGCTGAGTTTGCATGATTTCGACATCGTATGAGTGAGATATGCCTTTCGGAAGTTGGGATGTTGGATTGAGGAAAGTCCCAATCCGGATTTAGGGAAGGACAAAATGGACTTTTCCCTAATTATTTTTCCTAATTCGTCTTTAGGGATTTATTGGGGTAAAAATAGAACCTAATCAGTTTTGGAAAACGCTTAGGGCTTGAAGAAAAGAGAAAGGAAGAAAGAAAGGGAGAAAAACCAACATTTCGCCAAGAACATCAAGCATTTAGAGTGGAATTCGTCGGGGGTGATCCCTATTAAGGTATGTGAGTCTATCGCAATGTTAGGTTTGTTCACCCACATGCCAAGCATGTTTGATTCAGCGATTTCATCTCAAAAAGATTGATATTAAATGTTCTTGAATGTGGTTCTTGAATTACTTTCGTTCTTGAGCATGAGTTATCTCTTTGGAATTCTTAATGATTACGGTGTTGTTTTCTGGAGTTATTTGGGTTAGATTCTTGTGATTATGGTTGGGGAACATAAATCTAAAGTGAATTTGAGAAGAAGAATCGAGTTAGAACGATTTAGGGTCAGAAAATGAGTTAGAAAGTTCGTCTGAATTTTGCCTGAAGGGAGGCTGGGGCAACGCGCCCTCATAGCACCAGGAGGGCTGGGGCGGCACACCAGCAGTGCGCCAGAAATGAGCCATAGTAAATTGGGGCCTGGCGCGGCGCGCCAAGAACGCGCCCGGATCGGCGTTTCTCACCAGTTTTTCGTCGTTTAGCCTATTTAAGTTATTCTAAAGTGTCCCAACACTTTCCATTGATTCTAACTACTCTAAGTGACTTCCAAACATCTAGAAATTATCCAGAAACATGAATCATAACCTTGAATCCATAATTCAATTCAAGGAAAGTTAAGTTCAAAGTCAAAAAAGTTAAGAGTCAAGTCTAGAAGTTAAGAAGCAAGTCAAAGCAAAGTTTCTTAAAGTTTTCAAGGGTCTTTAACAACGTTTAAATGTCGTTTTAAGACCTAAGTTTTGAAGTTAAGCAAGAGTAAAGCTATGGTTTGAAGTTCTTTTCTTCAAAGAGGTCTATGGGGACTATGTATTCCCAAAGAAGTTTAAAAGAAATGTTTTCACATTTAAACAAGGTTGGAAACTAAGATTTCCAAATAGCCTTCGGGCTAGTTTTCAGAAAAGAGTAATCGCTGATAACGTTCAAATATACTTCTTGAAAAGAAATATAAACGATCGTATGCAATATATTTACCCAACTATGAGTCGGGGTCGATCCCACAGAGAATATGGAAGAATATTATCAATAGCAAATATTTAACTCGATAGTCGTTATATAAAAATGGGGGGATTTAAATGGAAATAAAATAAAAAC
>JAJOOS010002985.1:0-23285 GCA_029582725.1 Solanum chiquidenum | reverse complement strand
TCACTTCTAATTCTTTTTATTTTTCTTCCAAACTGATTTTCAACCTCATGGAGATAAGTTTTGAAATTTTCAAAAGCATCACTTTTATTTTTCATCAAGTAAACATATGTAAACTTAGAAAAATCATCAATGAAAGTGATAAAATATCTATTACCTCCACGAGTTAAAATTCCACAAAGTTCACAAATATCAGTATGAACTAATTCTAACAAATCAATTTTTCTTTCAACTTGAAAATGAGGCCTTTTAGTGATCTTGGCTTTACTACAAGCCTCACACTTTTTAAAATTCTTTTTAATCATTGGGATTAATCCTAAACTACTCATGATTCCAACATAACGATCATTAATATGACACAAACGAGCATGCCAAAAATTAATAGAAGAAAGCATATAAACAGAAGTAGAAGCTTTATTCACTTCTACATTCAATTTGAACATCCCATCACATGCATACCCCTTTCCCACAAAAATATCCTTCTTCACTATTACATATTGATCAGATTCAATAATCTGTTTAAAGCCTGCTTTATTAAGAAGAAAACTAGACATCAATTTTTTTCTCATAGTAGGAGTATAAAGTACATCTTTCAAAGTTAATACCCTTCCAGAATTAAAACACAATTCAACATCTCCCGTTCCAAGCACTTGAGTTGCGTGAGAATCACCAAGCATGATGGTTTTGGGCTCCTCAAAATGAGTATATTTTTTAAACCAGTCTTTGTCATAACAGACATGACGGTTTGCACCAGAATCAGCCCACCATCCATCAACACTCTCAACCATATTTATGTCGGTAATCACCGCCACAAAAGGTTCTTCGGTAACGTTTGCCTGAGGGTTAAGACCATGTTTTCGGAATCTGCAAAATCGAGCAATATGCCCACTCTTGCCACAAACAAAGCATGATCCCTTATCTTGAACTTGTTGATTTTGTGCTTGGTTATTTTCACCATTATTTTTCTTGGGAGGTCTACCATTATTTTTCTTGATTTTTTTTTCTTAGGTTTCAAAGAAGTATTTTGTGAGTTTCAAGAGTAGCATTATTTGAAGTAATTAAATTTACCTTCGTTGTGATGTTGCTCTCTTCTTTTTGTAAAAGTGCATCTTGGCCCCTTGCCTCTTCACCATCGTACTTTTCCACTTTCTCGTGATGAGAAATAAGTTCATCATCATCCATGGAGGTGTCATCAACTTTATTAGTATTCTTCTCAGTTAACACATACGAAACATTGAGAAGACTTAAGTAGAAAAGTACTTTACCCTTCCATCTTTTGAAATGGTTACCATTGAACCGAAATGGCTTGTTAAGGTCTCCCATTTTGACATCCGTGATTTTTTCAATTGTAGCCATTATTGAATCTCCTTAAAAAATGCGCTAAAGTATCCAATCAACAAAACTATAGCCAGAGTAGCAACTAGAAAATACATATCGTTTTACCAAGAAGATAAATCATGTAATCAAGTGTTATTTAATTTTGCGAAATTGGACTTCAATACATTGCAAAAGATGCATAAAAGGGAGGTATGTGATATCACAAGGTAACCAGCAAGATACACAATCAATAATATCACATACACTGAATTATTATCTATAAAAAGTAAAACATTATGGATTTTCATATTTAACTTTACATTTTAGGTGGTGGAAAGAATTGAACTTGGCAAATGAATTACCTTTTGCAAGAGACAGAGTGGTTGAGTTGTACTTTTGGTCTTCGGGTGTGTACTTTGAGCCCCAATATAATGTTGCCAGGAAAATACTAACCAAAGTGTTATGCGTCGTTTCAAATATTATTGATGACATCTATGATACTTATGGAACACTGCATGAGCTTACTCTCCTTACAAACGCAGTAGAAAGGTATGCTTCTTTTTTTTTTAACTTTGAAATGATGGAATATCTTTAAGTTTTACATTTTAAAAGGAATTGAAAAGGGTCAAAATGCTCTTAAACTTTGTAAAATTGAACAAAAGTGTCAGCCGTACTTAATAGTTTGGTTAAAAAATGTCTCCATTGTTAATAATTTGACCTAAAAATTGTATATATTGTTACTTAATTGGGTCAAAATGTCTTTCGAATAAACATATTATTTCTTTTCTTTTTAAAGACATGCTCTTCCAAATAAGAATATTATTTTTAAAGAACTTTTTCTTGTTTTTTTCGTTGAAAATCTTTTTAACTAATAAAAACGTGGATTTTTTTCTTCTTCTTAACGAGTTTTATCAATTGAAATAGAACAATCACATGTACATTTGAACTGATAATATATAAGATCATAGAAAGTACATCATCAATTTTCATTTAAAAAGAATATAAGTTACCATTGATGATTGTCTCAAACTGCTTCAATGGTATTGATGGAGAACAAGGTCAAAATAATGAGGGCAAGAAAGCGTGAAAGAATCCTTTTTATTTTTGACAATCAAATAAGAATCCTAAACAAACTTCTTTAATTAATTTAGAGTCTAATTACCATATAATACATTTTATTAAATTTAAATATTAAAAATATGTGGATATATTAAGAGGAATAAATATTTCTAAAAATAAATCGACGATATAATTTTCTTGTCCACTATCCGTAGATAAAAGTTAATCTTTTACTTATACAATAGGTGGAACATCAATGCTGCAGAAAAGCTAGCGCCGTATATGAAACTCTTTTACACTGCTCTCCTAGATTTTTTACAATGAGGTGCAGAAAGAGTTGGCAAAGGAGAACAAGTCATTTCGAGTCAACTTTGCTATTAGTGAGGTAATTATGTGATAGATATTAATTAATACTCCTAATAATCCAACAAATTAATTAAGGAGTTTTTAGTATGGTAGCTTAAATACACCCACCTTTTAAAAATGAATGACTTACTTTTCTATTAGTTTGTTTCACAAAAAATGACTCATTTTTATTTTTGGCAATACTTTTGTTTCAGTTTTTCATATGACATGTTTAATTTAGGATCACAATATTCAAGAGTCTTACTCCCTTCGTTCAAGGGCGGAGGTAAGTGAGGGTTCGTGGAGGACGCATCCAGTAGTTCTTCCGTAGACTCTGTATTTGTATTAGAGAATTAAATAAATATAAATGCATATTAAATTTGTGAATCCCTGACAAAACTAATTAATGACTAAGTGAGAAGGAAGGGGTTATGAAAATATTTTCCACGCTAGAGTTGATGCTTTTTTTAAAAAATATTCTAAAATTTAGAACCTCCAAATTCCTAATCCTGACTCCGCCTATATGTCTTTGTCCCATTTTATATGTCATTATGTCATTCATTTTTAAAGAGGGAGAATAATTAATTAATTAATTTCAGATGAAAAAGTTGGTGAGAGCTTATTTTCAAGAGGCAAAATGGTATTATGGGAACACAGTCCCCAGAATGGAGGAGCATATGAAGAATGGAATTGAAAGTAGCACTATCCCAAATCTTGCTACAACTTCTTGGTTAGGCATGGGCGATGAAGCAACCAAAGAGGCATTCGAATGGATTACAACTGAACCTCCAATTCTTGTTGCTTCCTCTATCATTGGAAGATTGTTAAATGATATTGTATCACATGAGGTATATTATGATTATTCGCCCAATTCTCTTTCTTTAAAATTTAACGAACCGTAAACATGAATCGTTTCGAGCGAATTATATATAATATGACTCGAAATATCGAGATGATTTCGTATCTAAAATTGTTTAGAGGTGATTTTGAGTTGATCGAGATTAAAAATCAATTTATACTTCATGTGTATTCAATGTATACTTCATATATAGCTAAGCTATATTTAATTTTTTGAGTGTATCATAATGTATAGTCAGTGTATAGCTCATGTATAGATACACTATATATATTGTCAAATAGACACTATATATTTTCTATGACTTTTGAAAAAGCTATAGTGTATAATCAGTATATACTTCCTATAATTTTTGGCTATTTTTTAATCATATATACTATAAGTGGAAGCTCCAAAGTAAAAAGTTGAATTACCATTTTGCCCCTTTATTAAATTAAAATTTGATTAATTATTTAATTAAATACAAATATTTTAATCACATAATGGTAGAATTTGAAGTTCATAAGCCCTTTAATAATTAAATTGTTGTTTCTTGATAAATGAGTACATTGATAATCCTTTTAATCATAATCATAAATCTCATAACAGGAGAATTTGAAAAGTTATGATTACGTACAATGTATGTGATTTATTTATGTCATTTATTAAATTAATAAATTTATATGATCTTGAGCTCGTAGTTATAAATTTTTTGGAGAAATTGAAGAGTTGTCTTTTCATTATTCAATACAGATTATTATATTTGTCAATTTTCTCCATATATCAACTCACACTTTTGCATTAATCTTCTTTTACTCAACATACTTTCTTATTCATGGTTAGGTAAATATATTCTACTGATTTTTTCTTCTCTTCCTCTTATTACAATTTTATATTTTCATTCCAATTTATTGATACTGTTTTCCTAATTTTGTCTTTCCTTTTTTTAATAGAAGTTTGTGTGCAATCCATATTACAATGCAAAAAGGAAAATTGACTTTATAGTGTTTTAAAAAATATGGATATAATTATTGTTATGCATTTCAAGTTTTCTTAAATATACACGGTTGAATGTTGATGTATGGATATAAAGTTTCTCAATGAATTGCAGGGATTATTGCGAGGTATGATTAATTAAACTCATTAGAAATACATATTCTTATTATGCTTATAGTTTGAAATTTGAGGGTATCTTTCTTATCTTATACATGTTTTCCAATTTATATTACAATCAGTTTTTATTTTTTTATACATAAATTTATAACTATAGACATATCTTATGCAACCATATAATATGGGATATACGTGCAACACACGTGTCCAGATACTAGTATAAATAAAATATGGCTATATTTTTTGTAAACTAATTACTTTATTGTTTATATTTGAAATTATCTCTTATTATTATTATTATTATTATTCAATAGTTATTGCTTTTATAGTATTGGTTATCCTTAATATTTTAGTTATTAAAATTTTCTTTTCTTGAACCAAGGTTCTATAGAAAATCACATCTATGTCCCTTCGAAGGTAAGGACAAGGGTAAGATCTGTGTACAGTTCATCTGAACTTTTTAGGCTTTATTTATGGAGCACATTGGAAATATTATTGTTATTTTTGATCTTTTTATTTCTCTTGCGATCTCGTCTCGTGTACTTGTTAGTCCAATGGTTGTTGCTCATGTGATTCGCAGAGAGAAATAGAAAGAGGAGATGTAGCTTCAAGTATTGATTGTTACATGAATGAACATGATGCCACAAAGGAAGAATCTTACATGGAGATAAGGAAAATAATAGAGAATAATTGGAAGGATTTGAATAGAGGATGTCTAAAACCAACAACAGTACCAAGAGTTTTGCTCATGTCAGTGCTTAACCTTAGTAGAACGTCAGAATTCTATTATAAAAATAAAGATGCTTATACTTCTTCCAAGAATAACTTAAAAAACGTCATTTTTATGGTGCTTGTTGATCCCATTAAAGTATGAAAGCAAATTAAAGGACAAAATAAAGAAATTGTTATCCACTAGAATGCTTATATTTCTTTCACACTTAATTGTGGATGTTTATTTGTTACTCCAATAAGCAGCTTTGTAAATCAGCTTCTTATAAGGAACATTGCATGCGATTTTTGTTCTTCTATAAATAAAAAGTCATTTCTGTTCATTTATACATCACTTTGAAGTTGAGCAATATATCTATGTTCCTCTAAATACTTCTCTTGTGCATTTACTTTAAAAGTCTTTCTTTTGTTATTGATAAAAAGAAATTTTAAAAAAATAATTAAACTTCCACTTTTTTATCAGTTCAAGGAATTTCAAAAGAAAAGAAACAAGAAGAATAATTCTTGCCATCTTTTCATTCAAAGATCTCACCTTTCTCAAGAATTTGGAGCGTATAAGGTATGAAAGGCAATTCATAGTGATGAGAGTTCGTCCTCACGCCCTACATCTCAATTCAGTCGGTAAAATATTAATCTAGGGTTATACCGTTAGTTTCAGATTTTTTTTATATGAGTTAAGTTATTGATTTCGAATTCTAAATTTTTGACTATGAGTTCCACTATATTATGCATAATTATTGGGTGGTTGTTCATGCTTTTATTTCACATAAATCCTAGTTGATGATATTTTCTTGAAAGCCTTTGTGCATTTATTTCCATGCATTGATTTTGAAATTTTAAAGTGAGTTTAAGAGTATTTTAAAGTATTTTTTAGAAGAGTTTAAGGGATCACAAATGGTTTCAAAAGTACTATTTTCATGTTGAGAAAAGAACTACGATTTATGATTAGTATGACAGTCGAGTATGCCATCAATGTTTAAGCAATATGACTTCTAGATATGCCATCAATGTTTATGCAGTATGACTTCTCGAGTCATCAATGTTCAGATCACAATATGATTTCAGATATAGTTTTCATGATTACAACTTAAATACAAGTTATTTCTAGAGTTTTAAGGGAACTTTAATGATTCCGAATGTATCATTTTTTTACATTAAAAAAGATAGCACTATTTTCAAAAAAGCATAAAGAGTTTTCAGAAAGATTTAATATAGCTTTAGTTACCTCTTAAAGAGGCCTTTTGAAAAATTATCTCAACCCAGAGAGTAATTTTACATGAGCATACCGTTATATTTTGGGAGTAGTATTGAGCACCGATTTGGGATAAGAGTTAAGATAACTCAAATTCCATAAACTGCGTGGATAGGATCGTACCGCAAAACGGGCGACTCCTCACCTGCCTCAAGAAGGTTTTTAGTGGATCCAGAAATTCAGTTGTATCTTATACTCCGGCAAGGTATAGGGCGGCTCTGACAATGTGGGTAAGATGTTGTATCATCACGAAGCTCATAGTGATGGTTGTCGGTTAGATAAACTCTCTAGTAAAGTAAAGTAAAATGTATTTTTATATATACATTTCAATTCAGTATGTATTATTATTGCATTCCTACAGTAAGAGCTTAAATGATTTTCATCATGATTTATACTATATTTCAGTTGAGTTACTTTCAGCCTTTCAGTTAAGTTATTTGTGTTATTCAGCCCTATTACATACTCGTACATTCAATGTACTGATGTCATTCGACCTGCATAGTTTCATGGTGCATATTCAGTTACTTAGGATCATCAACTGGAGATCCGTTAAGATCACAACATCCACTAATCAGCTTTTGGTGAGGCCTCATTGCTTTCAGAAGACTCTAGTTTTATGATTTGTTAGTAGTAACCCTTTGAGTTGTCGTTGGTCTTGTCCTGACACCTATCTTTATACAGTAAAGGCTTCATAGATAGACAGTCTTGATTAGTCTTGCAGTATTCACAGATATTTTATTTAAAACATTATGTTTAATACTCAATATTTTCAGATAAATTTTACGATTTAATAAGTTGTTTTTAAATAATTCTTCAGTTTTGATGCTTGTGTATGCTTGAGTTACTCTTTCTCTTGTAGTCAGCCAGGAAGAGGGATCACTTAGGGACCATCAATTTGTTCTCAAGTATCGGACACGTCCTTAATGTAGACTCGAATTGTAACAAGAGAAAAGTCATATTTTTTATATATTTTTTTTAATATGTATTTTCTGATGTGTCATAAAAAATATATGATGTGTAAAAAAAATAACGTTGAAATATCACGTGTAGTTGGTTGTATTATATTCCCATTGATCAAGTGAGAAAGGAGTTTAAAATATTTTGTTTTATCGAGTCATAAATAAATAAATTACACTCTTTTTTGTCAAACAACACATTATAATATTATTCTCGCACTATTTTCTTACCGACTATAAAAAATAATCTGTAGATTACTCTTTATTGCTCTCTTTGATTTTTGGTTTTTTTTTTTTTATATAAATGAGCAGAAGCTCTCAATTTATAGAAATGAAAAATGCCAATTTTTCTTTCTGTAATAATAATTAGCTGGTCGCTAATTTTCAACAGAGTAGATTTACTTTCGACAAAAGATGGTGCATTTTCTTCCTCATTAATGGGTATGGACCACACAACGTCGCCCTATCCATTTCCTCTATAACGTTTTTCACCTTCAAAATATTTGATGAATGCTTGAGTTTTAAGAAGTTGCTTCAGTAGCTCTTCTTCTCCTTTTCATATTTTCATTGTGGACTTATAAAGAACCTTCCAATTGTTCTATCGGCGTAGAGTATAAATTCTTAGACTCCTCAATAGCACACATCACATTATCATATTTAGGTTGAAAAGAGCAAAGGAGAAGATCTACCACACACAAATCATCAATTTCCTCCCCGTACCCTTCTTGATTGATTCAAAACAGTCATCACTCTTGAATAAAAATTTAAAATGTATTTAGATTCTTTCATTTTTAAAACTTCAAAATCAACCCTTAAAGTTTAAAGTTTTATCTTTTTCACATTATCAATTCTTTGTAGAGAATTTTACAAAAATCTCCCCAGCTTTCTTTGAGTTAGTTGCATCAACCATTTTCTCAACCATGCCATCATCTAAACACTGATGGATGAGCGTGAAGGCCTATTGATCTCTTCCTTGTCCTTAATGATGTATTTTGGGACAATTTGCTTAGTAGTGAATTTTGTATATACCATTTGTCTATAATGGCTCAAATATCTTGAGAGTCAAAAATGTCTTTCATGTTTAGACATCATTTTTCATAATTATCTCTTTGAAGACGGAGGAACTGAAAGAACACTAAACTATTATTTGTCATGATTCTAATAGTACCACGTTATTGGGAAAATAATAATTTCATCAAAGAATAATATCCACATTAAAGAGCAATAATAAGAGAATAATAATATCATCAAATATTTTAACGGAATAAAAATATAATACCCAAGCAAAGTACTCCCTCTGTCCAACAACACTTGTTCAGTATTGACTTAGCGCACTTCTTAAAAAACTATAAATAGAAGGATAATTTTACTATATCACCCAGTGTTTTAAAAGGCGGAGGTGTGAGGCGAGGCATTTTATACAGTACGTGGCGAGGCGTAAGCCCCGAGACACGGGGCGTAAGTCCTATGAATCTACGAGACGTAAGCTCATGATATTCAATTTTATAGTTTTATTACTAATAAAATAAGCAAAATTAAACCTTTCTATGATTTTACAAATATTTTTTTATAAATAACCTATAATATATAGAAATTATATTATGATTTTTATTTGAGATAAGTATTAATAATCAATTATGAAGAAAAAAAGTATTATAATTACTATTTGAGAAATCTCATTACATCAATAATAAAAAAATATGATTTAAAGCAAAAAAGGTTAATAAAATAAATTAAAAACGCTCGGGCCTACGTTTTTACGCCCAAGACTTACGTTTTTATGCTCAAGGCTTACGCCTCAAATTTTAGAACTTACGTCTTATGAATCTACGTCTTTAATTTACGCTCCTGAGAGTTTTTGGTACGCCCCGTCCCGAGACTTGCCCTGAAATTCACCCTAAAAACGTTTTTAAAAACACTAATATCACCCTTTGAATATAATAAATACAAAGTCTTGAAAAATGTAATGGAGAAATAACTATAATTAATGATAAGAATAAATTAGAAATTAAATATAAAATTATTCATTAATTTTATAAAGTAGACAAATATTGTTGGACATACAACATAATTACGAATGATGATGGGAGTTGGGACTTATCAAACTTGTACGGTCATTCTAAATATTCATCACTAACATATTTACTGTTGATGATGGGAGTTGGGACTTATCAAATTTCTTGGTCACCTTAAATATCCACCACTAACATTTTTGCTCTTGAAGATAAGAGTTGGGAGTCACTGCTAGCAAGTTGCAACAAATTTTAAAGTGACAGAAAATAAATTGTAATCACAAATAAAATAGAAAAAAATATAACTTTATTGATAAATAATGCGGATTCAATTATATTTCTCCTTTGATTCGAAAATTGTTTGTCGTATATTTCTCAAATTAAAATGATTAAAATTTGATCTTTTTATAAATATTTCATGCATTTGTGAAATATTCAAGATACTCTTTTAAGAAAAAATACCCTATATAGATAAACTCAAATTGAACACATCTCACGGAGAATTTTCAACATAGCAGATTTCTTTTAAAAAAGAATTGCGCACCTTTTAAATTTATCCGACAAAAGATGGTGCATATTTCTGTCTCATTAATGGGTATAGACCCCACAAGTACAATCAGCCCTACCAATTTAAGAGCATTACTATTAAAACTACTCATTTTAAAAGTATTTTTCATAAGCACAACGTGCTTGTCTGATCTTTTAAAAAAATGTTTTTAGAGACAAATCACGAAAAAGAACAACTATTAATGTACTTTTAATACTTTTAATATTAAAATTATTATATAGAGAGAACTATTTTAAATATCTATTATAAAATAGTTAATTAAATTTTTATTTTTATTAAATTAAAATGTCCATACGTAAATTTTTAACCAATATTATACCTTTTTTTAGAGGGTTGAAATCTTTGATTGTTATTTTTTTTGCTCTTTTTTCTAACCTTACAAAAATATTTCTCATGTTATCGTTTTTTCTAATTCTGTAAAATTATACATAAAATAATATGTAAAATATAAAATAATAATATATATATGTAAAATAAAATAAAACATTTATCATAAAAATGAAATTCTTAAATGAAATATAACCAAACTTATGAGATATGGTAATTAACAAGAATATATTGGTAAATATGTATATATGAAAGGGATATTTTAGTCTTAAGAAAAATAATTTTTTGCTTCTGTTTTTTTTAAGAAGCAAATATTTTTAACTTCTTCCCAATAATAGAAAAATTATTTCTACTTCTATTTAAAAACACTTTTAGTGATTGCCAAACACATGATTTTTCAATAAAAGTATTGTTTTCTCAAAATAAGTGTTTCTGGTTTCCCAAACGAAATGTCAAACAGACTCTAAATCTTTATAAATAGACTTATGTTTTCATGGTCTAATTTGAGTTCAAATTTTATGTGTAGAGTAAAAAATTTCAAAAGTGCTTTTGGAGAAAGTTATGTTTTCAACTTTTGAAAAGAAGTTTTGCTACAACTCAAAAATAACTATTGTATTTTTTCCCCTAAGCAATAGATTTTAAAAAGGCTCAATGAAGCAAGACATAAGTAGGAAAAAATATGTTAAATGGAACACGACAAAACGAGTTAAAATTAATCTTGTCTTTTACCCCGCTCCTTTTAGTCATCCTTTTCACATTTTTACTTTTTATATTCGAACATATGTCCGTCACCGTATATATACATACTAATACATATAACATACATATTTATACATACATACATATACATATACACAACATACACATACCAATATCATATACAATCAAGTGTATATTTTAAATATTATAATAAAATATGATTTGTATTTAGATAATTTTTTCAAATGGCTGAATGATATATATTTGTAATCCGAGTCCAAATCAATCAATTAAAGGAACAATTTCCTCGGAGCTTGAAAGGGATCATTGAATAATTCTCCAAGACAATGTTTAGTCCTATCATCGGACAAGATGATAATTATGAGAAAAAATTTCATGCCCCAAATATTTTACTGTTGATGATGGGAGTTGGGAATTACCAAATTTGTACGGCCATTCTAAATATTCACCACTCACATTTTTGGAGAAAAGAGTTGGGACTAGTCAAATATATAATGGCCACCCTAAATAGTTACTCTTTCCAATAAATTTTGAAGTAACAGAAAATAAATTGCAATCATAAATATAATATGAAGAAACATATCATTATTGATAAATAATGAGGGTATAATTGTGTTTCTCCCTTGATTTAAAGGCTGTTTGTGGCGTATTTCTCAAACTAGGATGATTTAAATTTGATCTTTTTATGAATATTCTATGAATTTGTGGAATATTCGAGTACCCTTTAGATAGGAATGAACTACGGTTTAGGGTTGAGTAGTCTCCAAAAATTCTAACTGGAATTGAACACACCATGTAGAATCAGTGGCGGAGCCACCTTACAGATAAGGGGTTCATCCGAACCCCCTTTGGTGGAAAATTATATTATTTGTATATGGTTAAAATAACTCTGTAGGTATATATAGTAGAGTTTGAACCCCCTTCGGCTACTTTGTGTGTCTATTTTTTCAGATTTTGAACACTCTTCTTGAAAATCCTAACTCCGCCACTATGTAGAATCCAACTCGAATTGAACAGTAAACCCACAAAATTTCAATATCTACGGACACCACTAACATTTTTGCCCTTGATTATGAGAGTAGTCAAATTTCATGTGCACCCTAACTAAATTAAATCTTTATAAATAGGCTTATGTCTGTGTGAAGTAGTAACTTACACAAAACTTCTTTATGTAATTCACTTCTCTTACTTTCTACTACTGTTATCAAACCTTAATTAAGCATATTATTACGTCTTTAGTTTCTCTACTCAAAACTCTACAAAAACTAAGTTGAAAAAATGGATGGATTTGGTGGTGAGAGGGAAATTACACGTCGAAGTGACAATCATCATCCTACTGTTTGGGGAGACCATTTTCTTGTCTATGCTAATCTCTCGGTAAATTTGAATGCCTAGTGTGTTCATGTTTTAATTTGATTTTATATTTTATATTTTAATATGGGATTTGTTAGGTTATCTTCGAGAACATATAAAAATAAATATGACCTAATGTATTTGAAGACAGATGAGGCAGTGTTTGTAGTCCAACTAGGATTAGTCTCTTATCTCCTAGTTTGTGTTGGTTTTGTTATTGTCCTAGGGTAACGATAGGACTCTTAAGTTAGACTTTATATATATATTCTCTCATGTACATCACATATAACATATTGAAAAGGTTTTACATGGTATCAAAGCCCTAAGAGGTTTAAACAACCCAAAAAAAAAAACGCAACATTCAATTTCAACGGCAATGGCAGGGGACTCAACTTCTACTACGTCTAGAACATCATCCACTACACATAATTCCTTTGTTACTGCGTTTCCTTCTCTCAACCTTGCCCATCAACTGCTTGTTAAACTTACATCCTCCAATTTTTTGTTGTGGAAGACACAATTTCTCTCTATGATTAGGGGTTGTGGTCTTGATTATCATATTGAAGGTGATGAGGTAATTCCAGAATGACTTCTGGATAATAATGAACCCAACCCTGCCTATAATTCTTGGGTGAGAGAAGATCAACTTGTCCTAAGTTGGATCGTTGCTTCAGTCTCGAAGGTATATTACCTCAACTAGTTGGTGCTGAAACTGCTTGAAAAGCGTGGACTAAACTTGTGACTGCTTGCTTCAGGTTCAAAGCCACAAATTCGTGAGTTAAAATCTCAGTTGCATAATTTACAGAGAGAGAATGCAAGCATTGAGTCATATATAATAAAGGCGAAGGGAATTTCGGACAGGTTTGCTGCCTTGCAGCACCTAATTTCCAATGATGATTTGGTCGAATTTGTTCTTGCTGGATTAGGACCAACTTATCGTCCTTTCACAAGATCACTTGAATCACGTCAAGAGGAGTTTTCTTTTGACGCTTTATAAGGATTCTCTCAGTCGACTCAAAATCGTGCTTCAGCCCTCTAGTCCAATACCTTCAGACATGTCACCAATTGTTTGTCACAACTGTGAAGGTAAATGGCATATTGCACGAGTCTGTCCCTCACCAAAAACTCCTAATGGAACCAGAATATCTGGCCGCCCGGCCTCACATTTGACCAGCACCGAAAGCTCACCTACACAAAATTGGTTAATGGATAGTGGTACTACGCATCATCTTACCTCTAATCTTGATAATCTTGCTATTCATTCTGAATATCAAGGTCCTGAAGAAGTCACTCTAGGTAATGATTCTAAATTACCCATATCTCACATAGGTAAAAGTTTCATCAGTGCTTCTGATAAAAATTTAAACTTGATAATATTCTACATGTTCCTACCGCTACTCAGAATTTGGTCTCTATTAGTTCTTTTGCCAAGTCTAATAATGTTTCTGTTGAATTTTTTCCTAACCATTTTTTTACTAAGGACTTGGAAACGAAGGGAATACTACACACCGACCCGAGTATTGATGGACTCTATTCTCTTCCGGTGAAGAAATTACTCTCACCAGCTTCCTTTGCTGCTTCTCTTGGTGTTTGGCATGCTCGTCTGGCGCATGCATCCTATCCTATAGTTCGTCAAGCTTTACCGGCTGCTGTTTTCACGTCTAGTAAATCATCTAGTTTATGCACTGCGTGTGCTGTTAGTAAGAGTCATAAAGTCCCATTTAGCGAGTCTACTTTTAAGGCATTTGGCCCTCTTGATTTAATATGTTCACATGTCTGGGGCCCTGCTCCGATTGTTTCTAATGATGGTTATCGATATTATTTCATATATTTTTTTTATCATTTTAGTAAATACACTTGGATCTACTTTCTTCGCTTAAAGTCTGAAGTCTTTTCTATATTTATCCAATTTCGTACTATTGTTGAAAAGTATTTTGGACGATCTATTAAATATTTTCAAGCTGATTGGGGAGGTGAGTTTCAAGCCTTGACACAATATTTACGTGATAATGGGATTACACAAAGATCCTCATGTCCCAATACTCCCGAACAAAATGGATGTGCGAAACGAAAACATAGGCATATTGTTGAAACAGGGAGAACACTCTTGCATCACTCTAATGTCCCTTCTCATTTTTGGACTAATGCTTTTGAAACAACTATGTATACTATTAATAGACTACCTACACCTCGGCTACAACATCAATCCCCTTTTTTTGTTCTATTTCAAACAGATCCTGATTACTCTTTATTACGTGTCTTTGGCTGTCTTTGTTTTCCGTGGCTTCGTTCTTACGCAAAGGACAAATTGTCACCTAGGTCTAAACCTTGTATTTTTTTCACGCCCCGAGCCTACACCCTGGACGTGGCCGGCACTCGAAGACCATTACTGGCCTCAAGTGAACCCTTGGCCTGGCTTACTTAACTCAGTGGAAGACTACATGCATATTTATAATTATCAAACACTATAAATGTACTTTAAAAGAATAAACTGAACTGCTCAAAATGAACTTATAATGCTTTAAAAATAAACATTTAACTTAGCCAAAATGGCAACTCAACTCTGAACATAAGTCAATAACAAAGTAAAGACAAATGACTAATTGACTGTCCATCTATGAAACCTTTAATAACTGAGATGGATGTCGGGACAGGCCCACGACATCCTAATGAACTATCTAATACTGAAAGTAAACAAAAGGATCTTTCGAAATGCAAAGAGGCTCACCAACAGACTCTGGACTGCTCATTGGGTCAACGATGTGCTGGATGCCGATCCTAGTTACAGGCGTCTGCATCATAATACGATGCAGGCCAACTGGCATCAGTACATTGAATGTACAAGTATGCGAGTTGGAATGCTAAAACAGATATAGGCTTGAAAGGATTCTGAAAGAAACACTTACCTTGGCTCTTCTCAACTCATGAATACTTAACTGAACTCATTTCATTATAAAGCAGTTTAAAACAAGTGCAATATAAAGAAAAAGAAAAATGTTTAAAACATGTCGTCAATTCATAAACATAATATCATAAAAAGACAAACCATGCTCCCTCTCAAAGTTTACTTGTGCAATGCATGAATGAAGTCTCATACCCCCATTCACACTAAGCAGAACCCCTTGAGGAACCATGCTACTACTGATGTAGGAGTTTCTCTAACCGACAACCATCACTTAAGAACTATAGTGATGATACATCGCTTTACCTCGCGCTGCCGAGGCCCATCCTATACCTTGTCGTGATATATGAAGCTAACTTTCACTAAGTGGATCCACTAGTTTATTGTGAAAAGGATTCATCTAAAAAGTATGACCCTTTTCTACCCATGATGGCTACATGGCTTATGAAGACTTGAGTTAATATGAACTCGCATCCCCATATCGGTGCTCAATACTACTCCCAAAAATATACTTAGTTCTTGATGTTTAAAAACAACTTCTTTCTTTGGTTTGAGATAATTACTCAAAACTTAGCTTAAAAGATCTCTTGGAATCGATGTTCCCTTTTCTTGTTCAAATGTGAAAATATTTTTATAAACTTCTTTGGGAATACTTAGTTCCCTAATGTCTCTTTGAGAAATGAACTCAACTCTTACTCTTTGCTTAACTTGAAAACTTGAGTCTTAAAATGAATTTAAAACATTGTTAAACACTTGAAAACTTTAAGAAACTTTGCTTTGACTTACTCCTTAACTTTTAGACTTGACTCTTAACTTCTTTGACTTTGATCTTAAGTATCCTTGAATTGAATTATGGATTCAAGGCTCATGATCTCATGTTTATGGATGATTTCATGATGTTTAGATGTACCTTAGAATGTTGGATTCAACTTGAAAACGTAGGTACATCGCTTAGAAACTAATACGAAAAGATGGGGGAAGAATGGGGTGAACTGGCGTCCGTGGCGCTCTGAGAGGCGTGGGACTCCAGGCCCCAAACTCCAGAGGCCTGTGTGGGGCGCGCTGGCTGGCGTGGCACCCCAAGGACCAAACTTCAGAGACTGGTTTGGGGCACGCTGGCTGGCGCGACGCCCCACCCTATTCCCCAGGTGTTTGACGACTTTTCTTCTCCGTTTTTCATCTCCAAACCCTCTAAACTTCCCTAGTTCTTTCCCCAATCACTTACGATCATTATTACCTTCAACTTACAACAGATCTAACTCAAAAATCCACCCAGAAACATGAATAAAATCACTAAGAACCCTCAACAACACAACCAATCAAGAATTCGACAATTGTTCTTCAAGAACCTCACCTTTCAACATGTAAATAACTCCAAACCGAAGGATTTGAAACAAGTTGGTGTGTGGGTGAACTAACCCAACACAGAAAGATCTCACATACCTTGTAGGGATCACCCCCGACGAAATCCACAAGCAATTCTTGAACGTTCTTGACGAATCTTGAACTTCCTTCTCTTTTCTCCAAGCCCTAGCGTGAACTCAACTTTTTTCTCTAAACTGACTAAAATATGATTTTTACCCCAATTAACTCTTAAAAATGAATCAGAATAATAAGGTAAGGAAAAGACTAGAGTACCCTTCAAAAATCCGGTTTTAGACTTTCCTTATTCGAACAACCCAACTTCCAAAGGGAATAACTTACTCATACGAACTCAGAATCGCGCAAATTCGGTGGAGTTTGAAAGATCATTCCAAGGGATTCCCAACCATATCTGGAAATACACCTAACTCATCCTGAGCTAGGAGTTATGGTCATTTGAATTTGACCAAAAACTCATTTTTCTTAACTTAAATAATTTTTTTCAGATTTTAATTCTTTCCAAAAATGACTATTTCCAATTATAAGTTTCTTCCTGGTTATTTCAAATTGCGAGATGCTACAATTTTTCTAGGATATAGTAAAATTCATAAGGGGTATAAATGTTTTGACGTTGATTCAGGAATTTTTTTTGTATATCGTCATGTCATTTTTGATGAAAATGTCTTTCCCTTTAGCTCGCAGGATGCAAAGATTCCCAGCTCATCGACCAATCCTATCGGTGACCCAATAAATTTACAACTGCCCCTGTTTCCTTCACAACCAACACCCCATGCTTCCTCTGAGACAAATGTTATCACTTCTCTGTTACCTTCACCTAGTCCAGTTTTGCACCAACCTTCAATGGGAACAAACATACACTCACCACTACCTAGCTCCATTTTATCATTTGTGTTAATACCATCACATGATAATGATGGCCTCCCCTTGAGTGTTGACCGACCTCAAACTTCCATACCTACTGCTCCATTTAATAATAATTCATCTCCGACTCCACTGCCTCATGTTCCACGAATGGTTACTCGTTCTCAAACAGGCTCGTTGAAGCCTAAGCTTCCATTTTCCTTGTCTGCTATTACACATTCTAGTGAGGAACCTACTTGTTATTCACAAGCTTCTAAGGAGGACCATTGGCGTCGTGCGATGACTGATGAGTATAATGCTTTGATTCAGAATGGAACCTGGGAACTTGTACCTCCATCATCTTCTCAGAATGTTATTAGTTGTCGTTGGGTGTTCAAAACAAAGATGAAATCTGACGGGTCTCTAGATCATCACAAGGCACGCTTAGTTGCCAAGGGGTATCATCAACGTCCTGGAATTGACTTTGTGGACACATTAAGTCCAGTGGTGAAGCCGACAACAATCAGATTATTACTCTCCTTAGCTGTGACTAAAGGTTGGAATATCACACAACTAGACATTTCGAATGCGTTCCTCCACGGGTATTTAGATGAGGTTGTTTATATGTTGCAACCTCCCGGATTCGTTGATCCATCTCGTTCTGATCATGTTTGTATGCTGAAATGCTCTCTTTACGATCTAAAACAAGCACCTCGTATGTGGAACAAACGTTTAACTAATGCACTTTTCTCTCTTGGCTTCTTGGGTTCCAAGACTGATAGCTCTTTATTCTACATATCCACTGCTACTGATAAGATTTTTAGTTTGGTGTATCTTGATGATATATTGTTAATGGGTAATAACCCTGCTCGAATTAAGTCACTCGTTACACAGCTTTAGGCCCAGTTTGTTGTTCGTGACCTTGACACTCTTTCTTATTTTCTAGGCATTGCAGCAACCTGGACTAGTGAGGGATTACTTTTGTTTCAACGTAAATATGTTGAGGACCTCCTTAATCGAGTACAGATGGCTGCTTGTAGTTCTGTTTGCTCACCCATGCAACCTGCGTCGAAGTTATCATCTACTTCTGGTGTTCCTTTCGATAATCCTACTTTATATCGCAGCACCGTTGGGGCACTTCAGTACCTCACATTCACTCGAACCGATGTTTCTTATGCTAAGAACAAAGTATCCCAATTCATGAATTGTCCCCTGGAGATTCACTGGATAGCTATAAAACGTATTTTACGTTATGTTAAAGCTACTGCTTTCCATGGCCTATTCTTCAAACGTACTTCAAAAGACTTGCTTCACGGATATTCTGATTCAGATTGGGGGGGGGGGATATGTGGATGATCAAAAATCCACCACTGTTTTTGCTATATTTCTTGGTGATAACTTGATCTCATGGTCTTCGCAGAAGCAACGAGCTGTCTCTAGGTCCAGCACTGAGGCTGAGTATCGGGCATTAGCAACAGCTACATCTGAAACTACCAGGGTTGAATTCCTTCTTCGGGAGATTGGCTACTTCACATCTACTGTTCCTATCATTTGGTGTGATAACCTTAGTGCTACCTACTTGACAGCTAATCCCATTTTCCACTCTCGTACGAAACATATGGAAATTGATTTTCATTTTGTTCGCGATAAGGTTCGTGCTAAGCCACTTTTAGTTTGATGTGTGAGTACACTCTGTATATATTCTCTCATGTACATCACATATAATATATTGAAAAGGTTTTACAGTATTCCCCTACGACCTTAAAATTCTTAATTTTTTAAACATGAAAAGTGAATGCTTTTGTTTTCAGTTGAAACACTCTTGATCCATATTCTGTTTGCAAATAATTATTGAAGCACAAAGAAATATATATCTATACAAAGTTATTTATTTACGCGTATAGGGAGCCAATGAATGGGAAGAGAAGGAACACAAGGATCTAAAAGAAGAAGTGAGAAAAAAGCTAGTGATTTCTCCTTCCAAATCTATGCAAAAACTTGGACTAATAAACACAATCCAATTGCTTGGAGTGGAATACCATTTTGAACATAAGATTGAGGAATCATTGAGTGAAATCTATAATGGTTATGAAGAATGAATTGGTGAATTTGGTGAAAGTCATGACCTTCATGTTGTTGCTCTAAGCATTCGATTACTTAGGCAACATGGTTACTATGTCTCATCTGGTAAGTAATACATCATCCCATCCAATTTATGTGAACAAAGCTTGTTTGTAGATAAGAGTTTTTAACTTTTACACACTAGCGTGTGAATACATATTTTGAAACAGATGTTTTTAGGAAGTTCATCGATGACCAAGAAAATTATAATAAAGCATTGGTTAACGACATGCAAGGATTGTTAAGCTTGTATGAGGCAGCACAATTCAGAGTACATGATGAAGAAATTTTGGATGAAGCAATTAATTTCACCGCCACTCATTTGAAGTGTTTATTGCCTAAACTGAGTAATTCTCTATCGATGCAAGTCATCTATGCCCTAAAGTATCCAATAAACAAACCTATAGCCAGGGTAGCAACTAGAAAATACATATCGTTTTACCAAGAAAATAAATCATGTGATCAAGTGATATTAACTTTTGCAAAATTGGACTTCAATACATTGCAAAAGATGCATATGATATCACAAGGTAACTAGCAAGATACACAATCAATAATATCACAACATTATTTTATTAAAAGAATATTGATTTTGAGATTTAACTTAACATTTTAGGTGGTGGAAAGAATTGGACTTGGCAAATGAATTACCTTTTGCAAGAGATAAAGTGGTTGAGTTGTACTTCTGGTGTTTGGGTGTGTACTTTGAGCCACAATATAATGTTTCCAGGAAAATACTAACCAAAGTGTTATGCTTCGTGTCAATTACTGATGGCATCTATGATACTTATGGAACACTGCATGAACTTACTCTCCTTACAAACGCAATAGAAAGGTATGTTTGTTTTGGTAATATTAATTATAATACTGTATCTTCATTTCAGTTTATTTTCCTAACTTTCTTTTTAGTCCATCCAAAGGACAATGTTTTAAGAGCCCATTTGAACATATTTTAGATCATAACTTTGAATCATTCATCAGAAATTAGATGTATTAGCAAATGCTCTTTTCAATTTAACTTTAAAACCAAATAATACATCAGCAAATGCTTATTCAATTTCAATTTGAAAAATATTACGAAATAAAAATATTTTCTAGTTTATAGGGTGTCACGCCCCGAGTCTACCCCCGAGACGCGGACACGGGACCTAGGACCACAAGTGATCCCAAGCTAACCCTGCTGGCATGATCATAAGCATACTAAAGATAATAAACTGATGCGGAAGCTAAATCATAGATAAAATGAAAAGATGGGGAATACCCATATACTATAACTAAGATAAATGATAACTGATGAGTTTAATACTAAGAAGATATTAACTCAATACTAAGATGAATCTATCTATGTATGAAAATAGCCTCTAACTGACTAGAAATGCTGGGACATGCCCCAACTAAGTCTAGATAACTGACACTAAAGGACTAAAAATACTGAAAAGAAACTCATGACTTGTCCTCGGAGAATGAGGACTCACCACTGATTCTGCTGAACTGGAGATCGGGAACCAATCTAAGCATGATCTGGATGCTGAGAACCTGAACCTACATCACGGGAAGATGTAGCGCACGTATGCGTCAATACTTGAAAGGTACTGAGCATGCAGGATAGAGTAAAGCTGAAATAACATATAACTGAACAAAGCAATAAAGCAATGAAATAATATGTATAAGATGAGATACTGAATCTGAACTAACTGAATGCAATGACCAATTTATAGCATGCTGACTGAATATTGAATGAACTGTAAATGTACAATGCAATAGAGTCTGACTGAACTGTGGGAGATACTAATAACCGACAATAAAACCACATGAGCTAAATGTGGAGTCCGATGTATACGCCCCATCGAGAGGACCCAATATACCCGACCAAAGGTATAGAGGCATGCTGGCGTGATCACTAAATGATACCTACGGAGAGGACTTACACCTACGTGGCTCGTAGTTCTGGGACTATATGGGTACGCTGAACCTTAGTCCAACTCGGTATTATGCTACTCCCAAATAGGTTAAGTGATTAACACATTATGATTGAATTTCTGTAAGTTACTGGATAGCTCGAACTAAACATGCAAACTGAGAATGCAACAATTAAACTGATATTGATGCATTAATAACTGAGCCATGTATAACTAAATAACTAAAATATCTTACCTGACATGTGTAATTCAAGAACTAAAGAAATACATAGCTAGTGTTCTGGAATTCATGCAATAAACTGAATATTAACATACTAACTCGATTTGGATCATTCTAACATCTAAGAACCCAATAATTCTAATATTGAAGAAACCCTAGGTCTAGTCATAATAAGATAATCAAGAAACTAACTGAAAACTAGGGACCTAATGGGTGAAAGGAACCCACTAGTAAAATCCCACATACCTGGTGACGAATTTCATGGAGAAATCCTTTGATTTCTGGGATGGAACTGAAAAAAACTTGTTGCGTTCTTGAACTAGAGTTCTTGACTTCTTTCTCCTCTTAGCGTTATAATTTTTTTCTAAGTTTGATTAATGATTTGACTTAGGTAAGTTCTAGTTATGTTTCTAGACTTAAACTGACAAAAACCTCATAATTTAGGGTCTAAACGACGTAGCTTAGGGGATAAATGAAATAGAAAAAGACCAAAAGACCCCTGACTTAACTGCTGTCGGAGTGACCGACGGATGGGACTGACGGACTGTCGATCGACTGATGGTTCATGCTGGGCATCCGTCGATCAGTAGTGAAGCTGGACTTTTGAGGGTCTGGTCCACGACCCTGGACCACGGACCGTGGTCTGACATACGGTCTGTAGGTCCTGGCGTGGCTTGACCCGTAGCAAATTTTCAAGCATAGTTCTGGGAGAGGCTACATGTGTGAATCACGGACTGTGGGTCACCCTACGGTCCGTAGGTGGTGCCCATAGGTGGCACCTGTAGCTTCTGAAATCTGCAATTGGTTCGCTTCGGATACGGGGTGTTACATTATCTCCCCCTTGGGACCATTCGTCCTCGAATGAATACTAAACTAGCTGAAATAGAGGGAAAGGGTTGCAATCCCTACCACTAAACACAAAGAACTGAATTTCTGACAGAACTGTGTTCCAAGAACATGCAAATACGTTGAAAATGCAAGTACAAACTGAAGGAACATGATTCTAAAACTGAATTTATGCATGAATGACTGAAAAAATGAAGAGGAACTATTACCTCAAGCTGGAGTGGAATCGGAAGGAAAGAGGTGAGGATACTTGGCTTTCATGGCCGCTTCTGCTTCCCAAGTAGCTCCCTCTACGGACTAACTCCTCCACAAAACCTTGACTGAAGCGACTTCTTTGTTTCTCAAACTTTCTAACCTGACGATCGAGAACCTTAACTGGTACATCCTCATATGAAAGGCTATCTTTTAAAACCACGCTCTCTAATGGCACTATGGATGCTGGATCACCCACACACTTCTTCAAAAGTGAAA
>JAJOOS010002984.1:0-27387 GCA_029582725.1 Solanum chiquidenum | reverse complement strand
AAATAAAAGAATTAATAATTCTATTCGTGGAAGTTTAAGAGAACCTATGCAATAAGATCATGTCAATTAATACAGAAGCAAGTGAAAGATAAAGCTGCATTTCTAAGGAGAGGAAATGCATCTTTTCTAAAAGGAGGTCATGTAAATGTCTGTAGCTATGTACTTAACAGTCTACAGGTTGTGAATGACAGATATTGTGCTACTTGCATACCCACATTAAGAGATATCTTTTCTTTTTAATCAGGATATCCATCCTGTCAAGTGTTGCACTCTGAGATATCTTAGGATAAAATAAGTTGGTACCAACAGCATATTTTGAGCAGCTACATAACCTGCTAATTAGACAATTAAAGAAGAATAGCCCAGCAAAGACATTTTCTCTTGTAAATGAAATTACACTAATCTCCATAGCTGCTGAGCAGACTACACCTAATGGAGGAGGAATTGCAGTAATGGTACTTGAAGAAGATTGACTTAATAATTTATTAAAACAGACAACTTTTTAATAAAGTAAGTATTTTAGAACATATATGTAATTACAGAAAGAAACATCAACTGATTTACACACATATATTACATATCCTTCATAACCGTTTTATCTTCTTTTGGATGCTAAATACTAACATCAAAATTTAAGCCAGGGATACTATCGTCTGTCATCAGAAAACTGAAATACCTCGTCATAAATGTGTAAACTTATATATGAACATAAATACCAATATAATAGCACTTACCGCTTCAATTTGCTCCAGAGCACGGGCTGCTTCTTTTAACTCTTTATCTTTTGTAGCTTTCTCTTGTCGCATTGTGTTAAGCCTATTGCCCACACTTTCCTTGTGGCGCGTACCAAGTTCATGGTTCCTAATGCTCGTAGGATTGTTTGATATGAAGATTTTGCAGAAATCACACCATTTATTTCCTTGGCTAACCCAAAACTGTTCAATGAGAAAAATATTAAACAGGCATATTTATAAAATTGTAAGTTCATTACAAGAAAGTAAACATCAGTATATTATCTTGGGTTCTGTAATCTGAAATCGGAGGGAAAAGGAAGAAGAAATCTATATACAGAAAAGTAACAGGTTAAGGAAACAAGAAATATGCAAAATACAATGACAGAAGGCTGGACATTCCATTACAGTAATAAAAAGGTAGAGCAGCACTAAATCAGAAACAAAAGCAAACCCAACTAAAAGATGATAGAAGAAACAAAAAACTTTGTAATGGATGGAATGAAATTGTTGTAGGTATTCAACTTCCAAATGTTCATACCTAAATATAAATACCAGAAACTACACTAACAGCTAATTTCTAAAAATCCCCCCCTCCCCCACCACAGACCCTCACACAAAAAAAAACATGAATATTGCATTTGATTTCTACAATACAAGAAAGTTGAAAAATCATGACCCTTCAAATTAATCCGAACACTCTTACCCTATCACCAAACATACTTATCCAGCACAACTCAAAGACCAGTGAAATGAAAAACAACTTGGGGAAAAAAAAAATTGAAGAGTAAAAATCTACACAATATAGATGATATGAGATATGAAGGCAGACTCATCAACACATTACACTTAACAAATGTACAATGAAATAAGCATGAAGAAGGAAGCACAATAAGCAACCCCAGAGAAAGATAATCATCAGTGATAGAACTTCAAATTGAAATCATTAACTCTGCACCAATTCAACAGTGGTCTATGTTCTTTGAAAGAGGGTTTCACATTATTTGATCTGTTGCTCAACTAAAGATTACCAACTCACAAATTTGAATCATTTTACCAAATTGACCTCATCTCACAAGTGATCAGAAATTGACACAGTTGATAATCAATCAGGAGTATACAAAAGAAACCACAAATAACCCATTCCTAACATCTGGTTAGAATTAGTAGGAATTCGCAAGTATAAATAAGGGGGGAAAAGTCATTTTTTGAAGTTGCAAGTTAAAAAAATGAAAGATTAGCAGAGCGATACCTCAGTCATGGCTGCAACTGATACACGAATGGATTGAACGGAAGGAGAAGACGGCGATTCTCAAGCTCAAATTTGTTTCATATTCAAAATCAACGGCCTTTTCTTCTGAACCCTAATTTTGAATCAAAGAAGTAGAATTAAATTGAGGAACAAAAAATAAAATAAAATAAGAACTCGGGTTTGGGCCCGCCCAATCCGCTTTGAGATATTTGTTTGTTTAGTTAGTGCTTAAGAACAGAGAGATTCTGTGTTAAGTATAGTTAAACTAATAAAACTAATGGTACAAAATATTACTCCCTCTGTCTCGTGAATTAGTTTAACTCGACACGAAGTTTAATAAAGAAATTTTTTTAAAAAAAATTGTGGTCCAAAATGAATCATAAAAATTTGTGTGGCATCAAATCATTTCATTAAGGATAAAATAGATATTTTATAGTTAATTTGTCACTTAATATAGAAACATGTCATTCTTTTTAGGAAAATAAATCACATAAATTGGGTGAAGCCACCTCGAACATTATACTCCTTTATTTATTTATTTTAATTAATTAATGATGAATTTTTATTTTTATTTTGCAAATCTGTAATCACTATTCGGTTTAAATTTTGCACTGCACTAAACAGTATGGGATTGTTTGCAACATTTGCGAAACTACATGGACTTATTTGCTCTTCTGCTGATAGTTCTTCCACCCCACCCCCTCTCTCACTCGTCGTCAAATATGAATTGGCTTGATTGACATTGCCGCCGGTGGCTGCAAAACCCTGTCGGTCGTCTCCGGCAAAGTCGACCTTCAACTTACTTCTCGGTAAACAATGGATCAATCTTTTCTGCTGATGCTGACAAATCTTCTTCACCTCCACAACCACCTTGACCCCACCACCTCTCTTCTCTCCGATTCCACATCATCCTACTCTTCCTCCGTTACTTCACCCACCTCCCCTACTTCCCTCCTCACCTCCACATCCGCCGCACCTCTCCTCTTCTTCACCATCGCATCCGTTCTCTCCTATCTCGCTACCCACCCACACAAGAAAAAACCCAAAACTTCCACTTCTTCACCTAACAATAACCCCTCTTCACCATCGCCCGCAGCCGCCGAATTCTCCGTCTCCGCTTTTCGTGCCCTCTCCACTGAACATATTTGGGCTATGGAAGCTCCTCTCCGTGACGCTCAGTGGCGTTCCCTTTACGGACTATCGTATCCCGTTTTCACCACCGTAGTTGATAAGCTCAAACCCTACATTACCCAGTCCCAACTCTCTCTACCTTCTGATTACGCCGTTGCTATGGTACTTTCTAGACTCTTCCACGGCTTTTCTGCTAAAACCCTAGCTACCCGTTATGGTCTTGAACCTTACCTGATCTCGAAAATTACTAACATGGTCACCCGCCTCTTGGCTACTAAGCTTTACCCGGAGTTTATCAAGATTCCGGTGAGTCGACGGCGTCTTGTGGAGACCACTCAGGGGTTTCAAGAACTAACTTCACTCCCCAATATATGTGGAGCTATTGATGGAACGGCCGTGAGGTTGCAGCATCTTCCGTCGGAAACCGTAAACTCGTCTATGTACTATTGCCGATATGGGTTCCCATCCATATTGCTTCAGGTTGTTGCTGATCACAAGAAGCTCTTTTGGGATGTCTGTGTGAAAGCCCCAGGTGGATTTGATGATGCTACGCATTTTAGAGATAGTCTGTTGTATAATAGGTTGATTTCTGGTGATATTGTTTGGGACAAAGGGGTTAATGTTAGAGGAGAACATGTGAGGCCATACATTGTTGGGGATTGGTGTTTTCCTTTGTTGTCGTGTTTGCTGACTCCATTTTCTGGGAATAGGACTGGCTCACCTGCTGAGAATGCCTATGATGAAGCCTTGTTAAAGGGGAGGAAGATGGTTGAGGAAGCTATAGGTTTGTTGAAAGGAAGGTGGAAAATTCTTCAGAATTTGAATGTGGGACTAAGTCATGCACCCCAAACTGTTGTTGCTTGTTGTGTATTGCACAATTTGTGTCAGATTGCGAGGGAGCCAGAGCCAGAGCTTTGGAGGGAGCCAGAAGAGAATGGTTCCCCTCCAAGGGTGTTAGAGAATGAGAAGTCTTTCTATTATTATGGTGGAAGCGCGAGGCAGGCCTTGGCTGATGATCTATATCAACGGCTCTCATCAAGATGAGAGAAGTTTCCAGAAGTATGCTTGATTTGATGTAAGGGTAATTTTACTTGTTAACTCTAGTGTTTGGGTCATGCTAGCTGATATTGCTCTTTGACAAGGAGTAGCAATGTACTGAATATTGCCTGTAGTCTAGTTGGTAACCTCAACATTCACAATAGATTGCTTCCAGTGTGAAATAATTCTGCTGCTTTCTAAAATTGCTATCTTAAAGAAATAGAAAGATTTACTTATTGATGAGCACATATATATGCATCCGCTGCTTGGCCTATCATCTGTCTTTGTTCAGCTACTCATTTTCACCTTATTCTGCCTATCATAACCTTTTAGCTATCTATATTTTTGTATTTTCCTGACCTAATTTAGAAGGCAGCATTTTGAGTCATCGATCATACATAGGATTGAGAGTTAAAATCATACATTGATTCTTCATTGTACGAGTTTTCGTCTTCTTTTTTCCCCTTTTTAAGTGATAATGAGACAATTCTCCTGAAAGGAGACATCAGACATCCTTAAAATCTTTAAATGGATGAGAAGCTGCTCTTACTGCAACATTTGACAAAGTAGGAGTTTCTTTTTGATTGATTTCTCCGACTTTTGGAAGATCAAAAGGTAAGAAAAGGAAATGAAGCCTTCAATTTTGTATCCAAAGCTTGATGTTAATGCAATTTTATATTCCTCACAGCTTGATGTTAGTGTAAATTTTGAACTCCTCACCCAAGTAAAAAACAAAGAAGTCATTTGTTCTGCAATCTGCTGTACTAATTCTTGTTAGTTTTGATTCCATTTCCTTTTGTTTTCCCTTTGGAAGGGAAGGGAAGTAAATTCAGTTTTGTGGAAATTTTGTATTGTACATTCGAGAACTCCATGCTTTCAGATTCAGATAAAGACGTGAAACTATGAGTATTTTTCACATCACTTGCGACTGCTCATTTTTAGTACAAGATATTTTTCCTTTCGGCTTTCCCCATTCAGAAGTGTACTGAACTCGTAGATTAATGGTTTAAAAAATGTATTAAAAGATATTTGCTGTCCAAAATTTGTTTTAAAAAATGTTACAGTGACGAAGATTAATGGTTATAATAAGAATGACGAAAAGGAAACCCGTTCCCACTACATTTCATTTGAATATATACAAGTATGACGAGTGAAATATTTCGTTGTCATTTTGTTAGGAACGGACACAGAGTGTTGTAACAAAGAAAGACAAACTCGTTTGGCGAAAAATGGCATCTGAATCAAGAAACTGATTATAGTTTTTCAAAATCGAACCCAAAAAATGCAAACAAAATCAAAGGCAAATGGAACCTAAAGAAATGGTGGATTTCTCAGGTAAAGTCAAAGCATTACTGGACATCTCATCGAGTCATCTTGCTAAAACTTGCTTGTTTCTGGAAATTCGATTAAAAATTCTTGCTTACAAAAATTAAACGATCAACCATTGCCAAATGTAAAGTCTCTTTCTTTGCATGTTGCAATATTTTCTAAATTTCCAATGAAATGATCTCACACTACAAATTATAATTTGAATACAATAGAATGATCCTACAAAGATCTCATATCTTATATATTAGCATCTTCTGGGAAAAAACACAATATAACCAAAACAACATTTGTAATGGATCATAAAACTGATCTCCACTTTGCACCATTTTATCCATAACAGTGAAATATTTATTCAGCTTTTCTTTTACCTTGGAAGAGGGTTTTTGTATAGGGAAAACTATCGGTTCAATATAAAACAGAAACTTCGTCAGTTGGGTTGCCCTGGAAGTAGATGCCTAGTAATATAATAGAGCTTCATTAAAGCAAATAATTAACCCCAACTATATTTTCCAAAGAACAGGTGCTACTGAGCTGCATTAGTAGCCGTGAACATGATCTTGAAGGACATAAGCACCCCCATCCAAGTAGCTTCAGAGCTTCCTGAAGAACAGAAGAGGCCGCAGTTGTTTGATAAGATAATCAACGTACAGCTGGATAAGCAAGGAAAGATAATTTATATATTAGCGTTAGTTCTTATTTCAGGCAATTAAACTCTTAAGATTCAACTGAATACTTCAGATACTGTGGATACCTATTTTGCACTCTATGAAGCAATCAGGTACAGCCTTGCCACACCACTGTGAAAATGCAACCTGTGTCTGATCTAGCTTGTACTAAAATACTCAGCTTCACAAGCTTGACACTGAGCACCAACATTAGGTACATCATACTCCAGAAGCAATACTCACCAGCTTATATAAGAAACTTCATGACCAATGACCACAGAAATTCGAAGGATACCCATTTTACATTATGACCAAGACTTTAAGTATCGTCATCTTCATCATGCATGAAGCAAATGAAAAATGCCGTATGCACATGGTTAGTGTTCCAAGCCCTTAAGGTACAAAGGTTGTTTCCAATAGACCCTCGGCTCAAAAGAAATGTTTCCGAAGCAAAGATTGGAAGAAAAATATGACAAAAATCTATTGAGAAAAAGGAGGTATAATGAGTTAATGACTAAGGCAAAGCTAATACTATATGCTATAATTATTCAACGAACCACAAGCAATAGATTTAGCAACTCCCTAAGTTATTAACGCTTGCTGAATAACCTAGTAAACCCAATTTTGCAAGTTGTGACCCATGGTAGTACCAACATCCCAGACGCAGTTTCAATACAACAACATACCCAGTTTCATTCTATAATTAAAACAAGAAAAGGCTAAGAAAGTTCCCAAATTCATTACGAAAAATATTGAGCATAATACATGACAACTTTATCAGAAAAATCATCCCGCCACGGACCAATAAAAATGTTCTGAGCATTTAGAATGCCTAAGTCAGAAGACAATAAATCCAATAAGCTTAATTTACTGACTAAAAAATCATTCCCTTAGAACTGCCCCATATAAGTTCTGCAAAATTATCAACCTAAGTTACCGCAATAGAAAAATAAAGAAAGAAGCCCGGGAAGAGTTTTCTAACCTTGAACAAATTTAACTTTCTGCAATAAGTATCTGATGCTTCATCAGCACAAGTAGATACGATAACTTGCATTATATAATGCTCAAGACTATCAGCAGTACATCTGTGAAGAAAATGCCTCTCGCTCAGTGAATGTTCCTATAGAAAATTCCAATATGAGTGAATTTTGAGATGCATGCATAACATTCAAGTTGGTATGGGAAACCAACTCTTATTATTTAGCTAGTGCAATGTTGGTAAAAAACAATTTGGGGTGTTCCAACTTTACGAATGTCCCCAACGGCAATGCTAAACAACTTGCGTGTTTTGAGACCATCTAGATTGCCAGTTGTGCATTTCTTTATAATCCTTCTATTTTATTTAACCATAATTTCAAGAGGTTCAAAATCTATATATATACATACAAATTTAAAAAATACCTTATATATACCGTGTAATTTTTTGCCGAGGGGGTCGGGTTCGGGTGAACCCTCTTGCTACCCTCTAGATTTATGTTGCACCTTGGGGGCATTTATGAAACTCAATACTAAATTATTCTAAATCTTAATTGCTCTGGATTATGTATTAATGGCTCTCTAGCTTCTCTTTAGTGTAAAAATTATCGACTTGTCGTTATAACTTAAAAGGAGATCAAAGAGACTTTTTGGTTGACTTAGTTTTCAAACTTTTTGCAGTTGAGCATACCTTATCCTAAAGCTGATATACCTACTACTTCAATAATAGATTCTCATCTCCGAATATGGAAGATGCAATAGCAGAAGCATTTTAGAGAACTATTTAATGACATACCCTTGATGTAGTATCCATTAAATGTGGAGTCCACACAAACTAACCGTAAATAATGGATATTGGGCTTGTTAAGTCCCACTTTGTGGGATGAGGGAATTATGGACTACTTATATGGATTTGAGTCATCCTCCCCTCATAAGCTAAATTTTAGGGTAGAGTTAGGCCCAAAATTCATTTCTTTACATGGTATCATAATCAAACTCATCCCAATTTATGATTTACCAATATTGGGCCCCCATATTAAATAGTCCACATACTAGATGTTCGGTCTTGGGCGTGAGGCTTGGTGTTAAGTCTCACGTCGGTGCGATGAGGGAATTATGGACTCCTCATACGGACTTGAGCAATTCTACCCTCATAAGCTAGCTAGTGGGTTGAGTTAGGCCCAAAATTCATTTCTTTACACTAGCAAACTTGTAGGCAAGCACACAATGACAAACATCAGAATTGACATATTAAATGCACCTATAAAGCAGAATAGACGTATCTAATTCATTGAAATCACATCCAATAAAACAGAAGAAATATAAATCTCCAAAATAAATGCAGAATTAGCAAACTACATGGTCTCAAAACATACAAGGTGTTGTCGTTGCCATTAGGGACATCCGGTAAAATTGGAATAGCTCAAATTGTTTAAACGAACATTGCACTAGCTAGATAAAAGAGTTACCAGCTTGAACCTTATGCATGCTTCTCAAAACTCACTTCCAGCAATTGCCATTGGAGATGGAGACATCGAGTGTTCTGTAGTAGTAGGTGGTGATACGAGAAGCATAGCTCCAAGAACAATCTCATTAGGAGGAATATATTTGTTCCTTGCATAAATTAGAATATTTTCAGCATCGGCAGAGAGATTTTCAAGTCTGGCTCCTGTAGATTAGTATGAAGTTGCCTCTGGAGTCTTTCAACAGGTGACAAAATGTGTTTTCTACACTTTGATCTCTTTCTTCTTGGGACACTCTCAGGATTCCAGAGAGGATATTTGTCTGCTTCTCCTAACAAAAGGTGAATGTTAGTGTACATAAAACAATAAGGTATTAATACAATAGATCCTTTTACTTTGTGGTAAAGCTTTTATTATTTGTATGGTTAAAGTATAGTTGGACTGATCAGTTCATATCTTTATCGAAATCCAAATTACTTGTAATTTGTCGATGTCAATTCATTGTGTAAAGGAAAGTAAGTTTTTGAAGCTTAGGGGAGACGCTATAATTAATGATCTATGAGAAAGAAAGAAACCCAATATTTTGTCTATAAGAGTATTATATAGTGATTGATTCCCTATTTTGTCTATAGAATATTTTGGCATAAAATTATATCTCCCGCCAATACTACTTCCTTTTTTGGAAAAATAATTAACTTTGTAGATTATGCATTCTACGGCCCTTTTAAGAGTTCCACATGGGATATGCGATGGGTAATTGGTCTCCTTATATGGACTTGGACAATCCTCACCCTATGAGTTGGGCTTTGGGGTTGAGTTAGGCCCAAAATGTATTCTTTAACAAACCCAAAAGCAGCCTTTTTTAGTTGCATGATCCTCCGGAGCCTAAGATGCTTATCCAGTCCCATGAATTACTCCTATTGTTTCCTTTTTCAGCTATTACTCCCTCTGTCCCATTTTATGTGAGGTAGTTTGACTCAGCACAGAGTTTAAGAAAAAAAAGAATTTTAAAACTTGTGGTCCAAAATGAATAATAGAAATTTGTGTGGCTGTAAATCATTTCATTAAGGGTAAAATAAACATTTTATAGTTAAATTGTTACTTAATATAGAAATGTGTCATTCTTTTTGGGGCTGACTAAAAAGGAAAGTAAGTCACATAAATTGGGACAGAGGGAGTATCATTTACACTGCTCTGTCACTGTGTAAAAGAATGACGAAGATTTTAACGTTCTCATTTCTTCCCATGTCCTATTTTCCTTTTCTATGTAGTAATATATATATTTTACTCTCTTCGCTCCTTTCTACTGTTTTTGTATTTCCTGGCCTTCTAAGAAGTTTTATGGTAGTGAATACATTTTCCCGGTTTCTACAATGCTTGTTGCTTTTATTAAACTACTTTGTATTACTTAAAGGGAAAAAGGACAAATATACCCCCGAATTATCATAAATGGTATCTAAATACCCTCCGTTATACTTTTAGGGCACTAATGCCCTTACCGTCTAATTTTTGGTATGTATATATCTTTTTGACTAACAGAGGGATACGTGTCTCAATCTTAAAGACCTGCCCGAATTTTATTTGATTTTTACCCATAATTAAAATACCCACCCAAATAACTTCAAACCCACACTCAAATTATAATCCAAAAACACCCCTAATAATCTTCACTTCCGTTACCCATTCAATTTTCCAAATCAGACCTTATATCAAATTTCACGGAAAGGGCAAAAAAAAATTCCACCGTCGGCAACGGTAAAAGAGAAGAACCCCATATGGGTATTGTAGGAAAATCCATTTATTGATTTAAAATAATTTGTTGTTGTTGTTGAGTGAAGTGTCTTGCTTCAACTGCCATGGAAATAGACCTAGGCAAAGATTAAAGTGTTCAAGTTGACTGAGATTTTCGGTTAAATTTGAATCTGCTCATCAATCTAGACCTCAAAGTGCTCAATTTAGTTTTTTATAAGCATTTCGATCTTGGAATTTGTCTTCTAATGTAGTGATAGGTTTTAGATCTGACCTTTCTAATAAAATTTTGATATTTTCATCAATTTAGTCTTCAAAGTGTTCCATTACTTCTTTAAGCATATTAGGGCTTGTAATTTATTGATTGAAGTAGACAGAGTTCTTACCCCAAGATTGATTTTTTTTCCCTTGGAATTTGAAAGTTTATTAATGTTGATTTTGTTTCTGATTTGATTCTTTGATATGCTTCAGTGTGTTGCTTTTCATTTGAGATGTATGTTGTGGCCTGTGGTATCAAGATTTGAGTTCTTTTAGGAATGGAAATTATTTTTATTTTTGAAATGGGCATATGAAGATTTCGGGTTATAATTTGGGTTGGGTTTTAGTTATTTGGGTGGATTTTTTTAATTATGGGTAAAAAACAAATAGATTTTGGGTAGGCTTTTATGATTGAGACACGTGTCCCTCCGTTAATCAAAAGGATATATACATACCAAAAATTAGACGATAAGGGCATCAGTGTCCTAAAAGTATAACGAAGGATATTTAGATACCATTTATGATAGTTCGGGGGTATATTTGTCCCTTTTCCCTTACTTCAAAGTCAATCAAGTAATATAAAGTTTTTGAAGAGTAACATTGGGTAAAGTGGCAGATCAAAGATTTTCACTAAGGGGTTCGAAAAATAAAAATGCAGTGCTTGAGATTTAAACTTGAAACCTCAGGTGAATTTTGAACCCCCTCAACCACTTAATCAACTTCTAATCTCATGTTCAAGAGGTTCAAAATCTATATATATACATACAAAATTTGAAAATAACCTTATATACTGTGTAATTTTTTGTTGAGGGGGTTCGGGTGAACCCCCTTGCTACCCTCTAGATTTATGTTGCTACTTGGGGGCATTTATGAAACTCAATACTAAATTATTCCGACTCGTAATTGCTCCTGGATTATGTATTAATGGCTCTCTAGCTTCTCTTTAGTGTAAATATTATCGACTTACCGTTATAACTTAAAAGGAGATCGAAGAGACTTTTTGGTCGACTTAGTTTTCAAACTTTTTTGTGGCTGAACATAACTTATCCTAAAGCTGATATAACTATTTCTTTAATAATCAGACTCCCATCTCTGAATAAAGCATTTTAGAGAACAATTTAACGACATACCCTTGATGTAGTATCCATGTAATGTGGAGTCCATGCAAACAAACGGTAAAATAATGGATATTGGGCTTTTTATGTCCCATGTCATGGGATGAGGAAATTATGGACTCCTTATATGGACTTGGGCAATCCTCCTCTCATAAGCTAACTTTTGGGTAGAGTTAGGCCCAAGATTGATTTCTTTACATGGTATCAGAGTCAAACTCATCCCAATTTATGATTTACCGATGTTGGGCTCCATATTAAATAATCCACAGACTAGATGTCCAGTCTTGGACGTGAGGAGGGGTGTTAAGTCCCACATAAGTGCGATAAGGGAATTATGAATTTCTTATATGGACTTGAGCAATCCTACCCTCATAAGCTTGTAGGCCCAAAATTCATTTATTTACACTAACAAACTTGTAGGCAAGCACACTATGACTGGCATCGGAATTGACATATTAAATGCACCCAAAAAGCATAATAGACATATCTAATCCATTGAAATCCCATCCAATAAACCAGCAGAATTATAAATCTCCAAAATAAATGCATTATTGGCAAACTATATGGTCTCAAAACACACAAGTTGTTGAGCGTTGCCGTTGGGGACATTTAGTAAAGTTGGAACAGCTCAAATTGTTTTAACAAACATTGTACTAGCTAGATAGTAAGAGTTGGCTCACATACCAGCTTGAACCTTGTGCATGCATCTCAAAATTCACTTACAAATTGGAATTGGAATTTCCTACAGGAACATTCACTGAGCAAGAGGCATCATTATCTTCTGCCATTGGAGATAGAGATGTCAAGTGTTCTGTAGCAGTAGGTGGTGATACAAGCAGCATAGCTCCAAGACCAATCTCATTAGGAGGAATGTATTTGTTCCCTGCATAAATTAGAATATTTTCATCATCGGCAGAGATATTTTCAAAGTCTGGCTCCTGTAGAATGTTATAAAGTTGCCTCTGGAGTCTTTCAACAGGTGACAAAATGCGTTTTCTACGCTCTGATCTCTTTCTTCTTGGGACACTGTCAGGATTCCAGAGAGGATCTTTGTATGCTTATCCAAACAAAAGGTGAATGTTAGTGCACATAAAACAATAAGGTATTAATATAATAGATCTTTTTACTTTGGGGTAAAGCTTTTATTATTTGTATGGTTAAAGTATAGTTGAACTGATCTGTTCATATCTTTTTTGAAAATCCAAATTACCTGTAATTTGTCGATGTCAGTTCATTGTGTAAAGGAAAGTAAGTTTTTGAAGCTTAGGGGAGACACTATAATTAATGATCTATGAACTAGAAAGAAACCCAATATTTTGCCTATATAGTGATTGATTCCCTGCGGCATTTTTATGGTAAAACCCTGAATGTGATTTGACAATCAAATCGCAATAATCAGGAAACAAAAAGAATTTCCTGCGTAAAAATAAATCCGAGTGTCGTGAATCTTGATACATACTTATCAAGTTGTCTTAGAGTTCTTTTTTGTGGGGGTGGGGGTGAGCAAATTTATCCTTTTTTAATCAATAGAATAAGAGAAGTTCTTAATTGGAAGCAACAATAATATTGGGTGAACTGTTTCTTCCTTTTCTTTTGAATCAGAAGTCTATGCACTGCAGGATTACTTTTCGGGAAGGTGCATCTACAATGATTTGGTTGTCTAATTTCATCTATCTCATAATTTTCTTTGAGATTAAGAGTTTTGGGCTTACTATCATGCAAAGCAGAGGAAAGAAATAGGAAGACATTAGTTCATTATCAAAAAAAAGAAATAGGAAGACATTAGTTCTCCACTTTTTATGACACTTGTGCTTAAGAAAGGATTTGATTCAGAACGTGCATCATATTTGCTCCGACAAGTCAAGTGCTCTATATATGAGTGAAATTATTTTACCATTTGTTTCTTCCATCTGCATGCAATTGTCTGAGGATGACCCTGCTGAACCTAAGCTTGATATGTTATTCATTTCCTCTTCAAGACAAGCTGAAGAGCCATCCTGTCCAGAAACCTCTATTCCAACTTCTAGCTTTTTTTCGTCACGAGCCGGCTTCATGTCAGAAGGTAACTGATAGCTCTCTATTTCTATGTTTCCATGTCTGGGAATATAGCCATCTAGTGTCCTCCTAACCCGCCATCTTGATCCACATGCATTGCAGAGCACTGGTTTTTCAGGTGGCCCATTTCTCCAAAGAATGGTTTCTGTTTGAGTTCAATTAATTAGTGTTTAAACTGGGACAAAATAAGAAAACATTCTTACAGGCAGAAACTTATCTCAGAAACTAAAGCACAGCGATCACTGACAATTAAGATTTCTTGTAAAAAGGTATAGAATGCATTTCACGAGAACGGAAGCGTCACGAAACTAGAGTATGTATAGGGGGGGAATTTCTTCGGCAAAACAAAAGGAAATATCTCTGTGAAACATGCATAGACTTTTAGAATGTGTCAACTGTTTTTGTACTCACATTTTCATCACCGTGTTAAGGAACCATACAAAGTAGTTGAACTTTGAGCTTTATGGTGGAAAGATTGAAAAGGATTTGCTTGATACTTCAAGGTACCATGCAGAACAGTTGGCCTCTTGGCAGACTGCATTTATTTGCTCGATATTTTAAGGAGGAAAGTTACCATCTAATCTGACAGTGATTAACTGTACAATATTCAACAGGGACTATCCCTTTCTCTAGTGCTCAACGGTAAAATAATCCCCCACCCACCCACTGGCGGACCACCCACCATTCTCCAGTGTGTATTACCATTTGATGGTTTATTTTTATTTTTATTTTTATTTTTTTTGAAACGGGTAACTTGTATTCCTCAGCATTAAGGGCTATGCTGGCCACCTCCAAAAAGTATTATCAGAGAAGAAAAAAGAAACAGAAATACTTACAAAGAACCTACAAAATCAACTAATTGGATTTCCTCTTCTATATTTTGTTCTTTACACCAAAAACCTAAGGAAGTAATTACTTTCCATTTAATCTTCTGTATTGAGCATTCTTTTCCTTCAAAAATCCTCTGATTCCTTTCCTTCCAAATATTCCACTTGATGGTTTATTTACTTCATATCTTGTCATTTTGTTGTCATTTTCTTGCAACCCTTCTTCAAATACTCCTCTTTAAAGCCGAGAATCTATCAAAAACTGACTTTCTACCCCCCACAAAAGTAGGGTAAGGCCTGTGTATATCCTACTCTCCCTATACCCCACTCGTGGGAATACACTTGGTACGTTGTTGTCTATGTGTCAGTACAGGTGCGAATCTAAAGTTCGGATCCTTCATGCTCTATTTTAAGGTTCAAGGATACGGATCCAAGTATTGATACAGGTGGAGGGATTCGGCTAATAATAGTTCAAATATCTAAAAGAGTTATAAAACCTTAATTATGAGATATTAAGTGGAGAACTTCAGAAGAAAATATTAATCAAGAGGAGAACTTACGCTTGACGCCACAATGGAAACATGGCCCCTTTTTACCCATAAAATCTGGTTCTGAATGATTCCAGTTCGAATCAGGTTGAATGTGCCGCTGCTAACCTAATTCGTTTTGCTCTCAAATCTAAAATGATTGAGTGAGGTGACAGATCACAAGATATATGTAGACTACAACTTTCCCCTTATGACAGCTCATCAACTTTGATTACTGTAATTTCTCAACTATTTACACTATAACTCCAATGAGATAAGTATTTGATTCTCTATCAAAAGAAAAAGGGGTGGGGATTTAGGGGGTGGGGTGAAAGCTGGATTTGGTGAATCCTCATTATTTTATACCTATAGTCTAGTGGTCAAAGCTTGTTAAGCAATGAATCTGAAGGCAAGGAATTAAAAAGTTTCAAGATGACAATTTAAATATATAAGAGTGAGCAAATAAACGAGTTGCTAAATAACAACAATTTAATGCAGTAATTGCCTGCAATGGTGGAATCAGATTTAGATTTTAAAAATCCAAGGCCCTCAGATTACACTACTGAGAGCAGATCCAGCAAAAGAATGACTACATTCAATTTCTTTGCATCTGTTTCTCTTACTGACCAATTTTTACATCTGTTTCCCTTGCACTAGAACTCCAGGAGATAGATTTATCATTACTTACCAATTTGATGCCATAAAGCTTGTGAAGTATGGATGCAGTAACAGCAGCAGCATTTCAATGCCTTTGAGATAAGATAGGCATGTAAATAGTATTCTCTTTGCAAGAGTTTTTTTGTGTGTTCTGGAAGCTGTGCTACTGGATGTTCATTTGTTGCAAGAGATATTGCCTCAACATCTTGTATTATCTGCACAAAGCAATTATTCATGAAAAACAGAGAATTTTTCTTCATGCCCAATCTAGAGGAAACACTGACCTGAATAACAACACTTAGAAACTAGCTATGATGCACACGGAACAGATGCTCCTGACAATCAACATCGTACTCTAGTAAGATGAGATGTCAACTGGTAGTAAGGGAACAGTTGGTCTACTTGTGTCGTTAGAACCATAGGAAGCAAATCAATCAAATGTAACTTCTGGATGAACTTGCAAACAGTCATTTGTGGGGAAATATGAAAACACCCTGTCGCTTCCTGTGAGAAGCCTACTTAACACAAATGCACCACAATTTCTTGAGATTCATAATATGTTAGCAGTATATAGAAAGTGAGAAGACCTGGGGCAGTGTTCTTGGTCTTTTTTCTTGTTATGTTCTCGATTATTTTTGTATACCATTTATGTAAAACCACATTGCAGGTCAATGTATGAGAAATATGGATGGAGAGTTTAACTGGTGTACTAGTTTATGCAACCAGAGTTTTTATTAAAATGGAAAACGCCTTGTACCTCTAACTGGCAATTCTGGGCTGATAGGCAAAAGCTTCAAGTTCTTTTGATAAAAGTTACAAAACCAGTAAGTTCTGAGACTAGTTGCTAGAATTGGATTATTACATTTGGTATTAGAATGGAAAAAGTTAGTCCAGAAGTAGTAACTAGGATTATTACATTTGGTATTAGAATGGAAAAAGTTAGTCCAGAAGTACAGAGACTAAGTGATAGCTGATCTGAAGGCAAGACACTGTAAATCAAATCCTACTCTCGAAACAGCCATGCCCATCCATTAACAGACTTCATCAATGGTACATACAATGTTCTTGAACAGAAAAGCTCCTTAGGCTGCACGGAATGAAAATTTCACAATGGGAAACATGTATCAAATTACTGGCAGAATAAGAATTACTTAAATTGTTCTTTAATATACAATCATGTTATTGTCTAATGTAGTTTTACTATGTAAACCAAATGTAATAGTAAAAGACATCATACCTGGAGTTTTCACACTTTCTCGAATGAAACTCACTTCCTTCTCTTCGTCTTGTTTCACCTTTTCAAGTAAGTACCCTACTTATATAGCTGAGACGAATTCAAAAATTATTTGTTCATCTTTTGTGAATGTGTTGCTGGTATATGGAACTGACCTACCACTAAAATATAGCAGATGTAATAGAGATAGACAATAGGAACATGAGGCATCACATTGGCAAGGCCAGTAGATCAGCAACGGGAGAAGGCGATGTATCGATGGAATATATGACATAGATGCTGGGAGTTAACACTTAGCGTGATAATGCCATTTCAGAAGAGGAAATCCCAATTTAGCATGATGATGCCATTTCAGAAGAGGAAAACCCAAAAAAAAAATGCAGCTAATGTCCATACATTGAAATTTTCAAACATCTGAACCTAAGACTAAATATAATTGAACTTCCTAAAGAAAGTATAAAAATCCTATTTATATGTAAGTTCAATGTGCAGGATATTGACAAAGATTGAGGCATGTACTAAGTCCAGAGATAAAAGGAGTTTAAAATCTGACCTTCTATAATTTTCAAGCAAAGTGGGAATTTAACCCTCTCGAAAGAATGTCGCTCATCGGAGTAAACAAGCTCTCCCACATTCACAATGCCATGAGAAACCTAAATGAGGGGGAAACAATTTGTTGCAACCCAGTTTCCTACTTGCTTGATGCATTCTACCTCATGCATGGGAAAAGTTGGTGTGATTATTTTAAGATGATAAGTACTTTATTGTGGCATGTGACAAAATGCGGTTTTCCCACTATTTGGAAGAAGGCCATCCTTGGCCATTTCAGTAAGTGCATTGAATACTGCATCCATGTTCCCCTCCTTGTAGTTCACCTCAACAATAACTTTTGCTAGCTCACCATCAGCAAGTTTACAGGTTTCCAATGTGCTTTGAATTACTTTATGTAATTCCTCACTCATCCCTTCTTTAAAAAGTTCTTTCATGAGCACAATAATACTAACTGTATGAGGTATAAATCCAAGATTAGCCATTTCTCTGAAAAGATTCAAGGCTCTATGCAAATTCCCACCCCTGGAATGACCGTGTATAAGTAGGTTATAAGCTACTTCACTCGGCTTCTTGTGTTTTTGCAGCATCAACTCAAAAACTTGGTCAGCTTCATTCAACAAACCTTTCATGCAGAATCCTTTAATAAGATCTACCGCACTCTTCAATTCAAGATCTTTGCAACTTTCTATTAGCATGTCATAAGTGACACTATTTGGCACTGATTGCTCATACAACAACTTGAACAGAAGCCGCTTTGCTTCCCTAGTGCGAGCTTGTTTGTTAAGCCCATTGATTAGGACATTGTAAGTGACGACATCAGGAAAGCAACCCTTATAGATCATTTTGTTATGCAGGTGAAAAGCACCTTTAATATCCCCATTTGCACAGTATGCACCAATAAGTGTAGTATATGTAAACTTATCTGGTTGCAGACCTACTCTCAACATCTCTTGGAAAAGTTCACAAGCTTCAGTCAGTCTTTGCTGCTCACAAAGACCTTGAATTAGGGATGAATAAGTAATAACATCAGGTAAAACCCCTTTTTCAACCATCTGCTGCTTAACACAGAATGCTCTTTCCAACCCACAGTTTCTACAGAACCCAGATATTATTGTACTATAAGTTACAACATCTGGGACCAGCCTTCTCTGTTCCATCTCTTGAGTCACACGTAAAGCATCCTCCATCCTGCCCACTGCACAATGCCCATTAATTAATGCATTGTAAGTTACAATTGAAGGGGAAAAGCCATTTGAAATCATTTCATTCAAAAGCTTATAAGCCTCATTCATAAGACCCTGCTGAGAAAAACCAACAATCAATGTTGTGTAAGTTCTATCGTTGGGATATAATCCCCTAGCATGCAGTTGATCAAAGAATTCCATTGCGCGGTGCAAATTCCCAGTCTTGCACATGCTATTAATCAAAGAAGTATAAGTCACAACATCTGGAGACAGCCCATTCCTTAACATTTCCGAGTGCAAAACAAGTGCTTGGTGAAAGTTACCCTCTCGACAATAGCCATTTACCAGTGTGTTATAGGTTACTTCATCAGGCATTAATCCCTTTCCCCTCATCTCTTCCAAAATCTCACTCGTCTCCTTCATTCTTCCTTCTCGACACAACCCATTAATAATAGCATTATATGTGACCACACTTGGTTCCAAGTTCCTCACTTGCATTAGCTTCAACAATTCGACTGCCTCATCAACCTTACCTATCTTACAATAACCACCTATTATGGTGTTATAGGTTACAACATTTCGCAAGCAGCCAGTTTTTTCCATTTCATTGAAAACAACCAAACCCTTTTGCAGATCCCCTTTTGCACAAAGGCCTCGGATCATAATATTATAAGTATATACATTAGGTGAAACCCCAGATTGAACCATATCATCATAAAACTTTTGAGCTAATTCGAAAGACCCATTACATGAAACCCTGATCAACGCATCAAGAATGGAATTATAGGACAAAACAGTGAGCATAAACCCATTAAACTTGGCTATTTCAAAGATATTCATAGCTCTGTCAATCATTTTCAAATGAGAGTAGGATTTTACCATCAAATCGAACACAGCAGAGCTGGACTTGCAAGAATGGTAAGTGTCCCTGAGACATGAAAAGACCAATTCACCCTTGTTATCGCCGAATTTCAAAGCAGCATCCTCCGCAAGGGATTGGGCAGTCTTGTAGAGCTTGAAACGAGTGAGGATATGAATGGAGATGCACTTGCATTGAAGATTGAAGAATTGGCGGTTGCGTGCCCAGTTGATGAATCTTAGAACAAGGGGTTTATCGAATCGGCATTGGAAAAGCACGGAAGAAGCATATTGAGGGGTGAATTGTGAAGAAATGGAGTCCAAGGAAATTGGGTCGTTGCCTTTCAGAATGGATACAGCCCTGTCGACAAAAAGGGTACGGGAGGAAGAAGGTGGTGAGTCTAGGGTTTTGGATTGAACTTGCCGAGTTGAGCTATGGAGGGCTCTCCGGTAGGGTTTAACAAGTAGCATATCGGAAAATGCTACAACCGGAGTTAGGGCGACTGTGATAACATGTTTGTTACAAAAAAAATGCCCTGCAAATTAAGGAATTTAGCATATGACTAAACCTAAAATTAGAGATACTTTACCATAGTATAAGGCACCTTATTGTAGCAATTATTTGGAGAGTTTCTTTTTTAGAAATTAGTACATGTCAATATATGAGTATATTATTATAAATCTTCCAAAAATAAATTATCAAAAATCTCCTTAGCTAGTATGTTTGCGATCTTATTTTGTTTCTTGTATTCTCAGTTCTCTCCTTCCTTAGCTAGTATATTTATAACTCAAGAGTTTCTCAACACCGTCATTGTCATTGTTATTCTTAATAAAAAGGATTAATTACCATCAACTGTTATTTGATCAACAATATTCTCATTTATCAATAAGGGATAAAGTGATTCTCTTTCGTTTCATCACATGTTTTGTTATAATAGCAAGATTCTAAAAAAATCCATCCAGTGTGAATTTGAAGTAGAGGTGGAACACAAGAAAAATCTAAAATCTTTGATCCTTGAAGCAAACAGAAAATAACATATACTCTTAGACCAGGTTTAAGCCAGCAAATGCAATCAACACTACTAATTGGTATACTCGGTTGAAATATCATGTCAATATGGACAATATTACTCATTCCCATTGATTGTGGAATGTGTATTATTTTAGTCATTTGGTTTCCAAATAGAAACAAAAGTACCTTTATCTGCTAGGAAAGAAGATACAAATCAACTCCAAGGCAATTTTTAACCTGGACTCAAATTTGAATTTGAACAAAAAATATAAATCAATCAATTCCAGCACTGAATCAACTAAGGCCCTATAATCTATACTGACACCACAATCCCAATTTAAGTGGCTGACTAGTAACTACATTTTGTTAATCCCTGTTGGCAGGAGTTTGCAACCAGGACCATTCCCCTTAGTAACAAACAACTGCAAGTCCACCCGCACAACATCAGAAATCTTTACACAACATGGTGAGAGTGAAATCCATGAATCAAACATACTCCAGCAAACTGAATTCAGAGCAGGTAGGAATTTTGACGTTTCAGTGCAACGTGGCTGATATCTGTAATGTTCAAATGCTTGGAGATTATCTCAGCCACAATGTCTAGACTCTGGTATTTCGGGCACTCTTGAAAGTGGTCCAAATGTTACTGCACCTTTGCAAGTCCTCGGGTGGAAGGACCATGCAACAATTTCACAAAACCAAGAAAACTTAGCTTTCCATCTGTATGCCTTATCCAGTCATTAAGGACAGCATGAACTGGTATTGAAGGACCCAGTCCAAGTTCCTGAAAGCGAGATTTGATCATAATATTAGGCATAAAACGTATAATGAAACATACAATACCCTGTATTCTCAAAGTCCAAGTGACAGAGATACAACACTAACATGAGAGCAAAACATGGCATTTGTAACAAAGAAACGGAAACTTACAGATGCAAGTTCTTCTATGACAATAGCCCTATTGCCATCCTTATCAAAGATTTCATATGCACACCTAGCATGTTGCTCCCAGCGCTCAAGAGCCTCCAGTTGATGAACACTTAAGGCGGCTGCGCAGAATTCTTCAAAATCCATCTTTCTATATTGAAGTGCATTTAGCTGTCAAAGACAACATCAGAAACCACTATTCATAATCTAGAACCACGGAAACACACAAATGGTGGTTATGTCAATACCGAGGCAAGAAAATCTGGAATCCGAGACTCCTTCATAGCATCTGTTCCATATTTCATTAGTGCCTATACGGAACAAAAAAAGCAAGGAGATAACACCTTTTAGATAAGGAGTAAGAAGATAAGACCTTTCGGCTTTGAGCAAACAGCACAGAATAGCTAAGATGAGAGAGTCAAGGTACTAACTGATCTTATATTTTCTAGCTTTATGTTGCCATTTTTGTCTGGCTCCATCAATGCAAATTGTTCTTTTAGATAGAACAGTTCATCTGCTGTCAAAGTTTTCGACAACGCCTATCAAAGGGAAAAGTATTAGGTGCAATTTAACAAGTCAAATGCTACCAAGACTATTAAGCATCAGAGCTGCCAGATGCTGAATAAAACGTAGAGCTTTATGAACCCATATGAGAAAGAATCAGTATCATATGGATTTGCATATGATATGTACCCATATGATACTGATTCCTAGTTAGATATGATAGGGGATCACCATGTTTTCCCGCACTAGCTTAGTTCTTATTATCCATCTTTAGTACGGCACCTAATTACTTATCATCGAAAAAGTATATAAACCTTTACCAAAGACAACAAGCAAAGGTAACTTGAAAATCTTATTAGCTACTTCAGACCTAAAACCAAAAGATATAGGTGACCGTAAGTAGTTCGGCTATCACGGCAGAGACAGATATATCAGGTAATATTGATAGTTCCAGCTAAATAATATACACTTAAAGCAGTCTTACACAAAAAGGATGATTGCATATATGCTTTCACAAGACGAAATATGAGAATACCAAGTGGTAGTTTTCACCAACGATAAAAGGCAAAGGTAACTTAAGAACCTTATAAACAATTTCAAACCTAAAACCAAAAGATCACTATCAAGGGCAGAGATATATATATCAGGTAATATCATTAGTTCCAGCTAAATAATATACACACCCTTAAAGCAGCCTTACGCAAAGAGGATGACCGCATATATGCCTTCATGAGTCGAAAAATAAGAATATCAAGCGGTAGTTTTGCACCACTATGATTACGCATCCAAGGATGACCTGAACAAGGGGGTCATGAGAAGAGGCAATATAAAGAAAAAGGATGCCAAGAAAATTCAGAGGAGAAAACACTCACATAATGCTTGAGCAGCACTCATTCTTTTTCTAGGATCTTTATTCAATAGTCGCTTGACAAAATCTTTAGCCTCCGAAGTTAACGTAGGCCAAGGTGCTTCATCATAAGTTGGATCAGCCTTTAAAACAGCCCTAAAGATTCCAGACTCTGTGCGAGCCCAAAAAGGACGACTACCACACAGAAGAATATATGATATTACACCTATACTCCACACATCAGCCTCTATACCATATGATCTGTGCAGAACTTCTGGTGCTACGTAATATGCACTTCCAACAATGTCATTAAGCTTTTCATCTGCATACATCATATTTATATAAATGTTTAATGGAGAAGACAAATATAAGAATTCATAGAACCTGAATGTGTAGAAACTAACCTGGTCTGACAAAATCTGATAAGCCAAAATCTATGGCTTTTAACGGGGAGGATTCATCTTTCGACAAAAACAAAAAATTCTGAACAGGAAATGGAAAAAATGAGATACTTTTGCAAAAATACCAAAAGGAAAAAAAGGAGATATGATAGATAAAAAAATTCATGTCCTTGTTAGTTAATCACCATGATAATTATCATAAAAAGGTTTTTTGAGGATAGATGTGCACAGCAGCTACGTTACTAGCAAGTAAAGATATTTAAACAGTTTCACTTTGTATTCAGAGGATCTTCAGCGTCCATCAAAGTATAAGCTTAAGGCACTCTTTGGCATCATTAGCATACCACACACGTTACAGAAAAACTAAACAATGAAGTGCCTCTCTCTGTTTTCTTTTTTTAATAAAAAGTAACTAACGCTCTAATTTGCAATGTCAGTTTGAGGAATATGTTTACCTCGGGTTTAAGATCACGGTGCACAACACCCTGGAGATGGCAGAATGCAACAACATTTAATAATTGTACCATGACATCCTTCGCATCCTCTTCTGAGTACTTCCCACCCCTACAAAAAGAAATGAGAAGGAAATTAAATACTATCCCCAAATAGAAATATCTTAAAGAAACAAATCAATGAATTAGAAGTAAAATTCCCTAAATCAAACAAAGACATACCGTGCAAGTATTCTATCAAGGAGCTCTCCTCCTTGGCATAACCTGAACAACAATTTTCAAGAATTTCCTTAGCTTTCATATTCTAGAAAGGGCAAGCTGCGGATTCAAAAGAAATTCTTCTAAAGCCTGATGCTATAAGGTTTAGCATTATGCACTTTCTTTGAGTAACTAAGTTGTGGCTTAGTACCCAAACTTTCTTCCATGTTGTGCTTACATGAATTATCACCAGGCCAAGGGGGTACTCTCTTCTCTTCTCTGATGTGCGCTATATTATTATGTCCTATTCCTTAAGGAGTGTCACTAAGACAGACAGGAAAAACCTTACAAGAAATGGATTACATCTCACTAATGTGGTTTAGATTCTTACTCCATCACTATGTAGACATTATCCCGATCTTCAAATGCTTCATAGAATTGTATGAGATTGTTATGTCCTGTTAAGGCGCGCAAAATTTTAACTTCCCTTCTGACATCCTCAATGGAAATAGCTGTTGTCATCTGAAAGACAACAAAATTGGAGTATGAGACTGCTGTTAAGAGGGTCAGACTGAAGTGAAGAATTGCATCTGACCAAAAAAAAAATTGTTATAATTGCTTATAACAAACTTAAACCCCCAAAAGTGAATTCAGTTTACTTCATACAAATATAATGAGTCATAAGTCAGCGGTTACAATAATCTAACTCCATGTGAAGGCTACAGAATATGACATGGTCTTGTTAGGTCAAGTAGCAAATTTCACTAAACCTATCACCTATTGAAACCTATTCCTATTTTTTTTTCTCAAGTAGTCTGCTACAGAATCTTTTAAACAACCAAATACTAATTATTTTCATGAATAATTAAACCTAGTGATGATACTGAAACCTTATAAAGAGGGGTTCTTGGCACAAAAGATAATCCTATTCAATTTTTCTCTTTCTTCTCCCTTTTGATATGTTACAATGTTCCATAGTTTTTAATGCAGTGACTTGCACAGTCACATGGGAAAAGTCGTCCCTTGAAGTTCTGAGGGAGATATGAATCACTTCAATTGCATAGATGATTTTGTGAACAAAAAGTTAAAATCTTTAGGAGTCAGGCAGGGACACAAGACCCAGTGAGTTTGCAACAATTCATGTCTTCATCAAAAGCAAAAGGACAAGAGCTTGCAATTCTGTAGTGCTCAAAACCCACCAACTCTATATTAAATAGTAAAAACCACTATACTTTTTTTCAAATATTTCATGGACCCCAATGAATTCCAATTGGAATTCCTAACAAAAGCTACTAGTGCAACAAAACAAGACCAGTACAGCTCTTAAGAGCAACTTCCTAGAAAAGGAGAGCTTATGCCCCATAAAAAGGGGAGGTTGAATAATTAAAATAAAAAAGTAAAAGTAGCTTAAGAATTTGAATCACCAAATTTACAAGTGAAAAAAGGGCCCAAATTTTCAAGATAGGAGGAGAAAAAGGAAAAATTAAAATACATCTTGGCGGTGGGAGACTTAACAGAGTGAAGGATGATCTAATGGTGCTCATGACATACAGAGAGAACGAATCTAAAACCCCAACAGAACTTAAATCAAAGAAAATGGACTCATAAAATTGACCAACTTTTCCCACCATGTACTTCAAGAATCAGACATTGTAGGTAATTCAATATGCATATACAACTTCAATGCATTAAGGAATAGACATAGAGAAGAAGAAGAGACCTTGGCTTTTGGAATGACCTTAACAGCAACTTTCTGACCCTTAAGTTCACCTTTCTTGACAATAGCAGAACAAGTATACCCAAAATGGCCTCTACCCACTTCCTCCCCAATTTCATACTTACTCGCAAATTGCTTAGAAAACCCAAAACTCTTATCCAAGTTAGCCCCCTCAGTTTCCTCTCCTTCCGGAATAGCTGCAGCATTAGGCTTAACACTACCATGCCGTCTCAAAAGCAGAGCTTTAATATGCTTCGCCGGAGAAGGAGGAGGAAAAGGTCGTTTAAACAACCTCGCCGGAGTAGAATTCGCACTCTTAGAAGCAGAAGACTGACGGGCAGGTGATTTCTTGGACAGAAAAAAACGAGCAGGACTGGGAGAGTAAAATGGGAAAAAAGGTGATTTTTTAGCTTCATTTTCTTTCTGGGTTTCAGCAACGTTTGGTGTTTCCGGTGCGGGAAGAATTTCTTGTGGGGAATAAGGATTGGGTCTTGGAGGTTTTGAGGTACAAGCACCCATGGTGATTATTACAACAAAACCTTAGACATAAAACATAGTTATAAATTCAAGAATCAAGAACAACGGTGGCTTAAAGATTGAGAATTTCTGGTCCTGCCGGAGGAAGATGGGCGGGAGCAGTATGTATGTGAAATATAGGATGGATGTGTGGAGCTCGAAGGGGGTTGGGTAGCTCCGTTTTAATGGATGGAAGGAGAAGGTGCTTTATGTCTAAAGGGGCACGCGTCATCCACGTGACAATTTACTGCCCAATTAACTATCAGCTAGCTAATTGGAACCAATCTCCTGTGCACAACTCTTGTGGAATTCTACAATGGCTCGTTCCCTCCGAAAACAAGTTATTCCAAAATTAGTTACTCCTATTTTGTTATTCCACTATTAGGGTGGGATAAAAATAACATTACAATTTCAGAATAACTAATTCCAATATTTCGGGATCTTATTCTAACCAAACATGAGATAAACTGATTTTAAAATTGATCTCGAATTTAATGTCGTACAAAATGAGCCCTAAATCCTGTCTTTTTATTTTTAATTTTTTCGATGTTCGACTTTTAAGTTTATATCAAAAAAAATCTTACTTTAAAAGTATAATGAAATATTTTTTACCTAACATCGCAAATAATGGAGAGAGAAAATAGTTCTTGGACTTAATTTTTTCAAAACTGTAAAAAAACCTTCTTCTTTTTTTTGCCGCAAAAGATTCATCTTCAATTGTTCAACCAATTGATATGTATCTTATTGTACCACCATTAAAATCATGGTAGTTTGTTAGAAATGTCTAATTTTTTAATTTTTTTATTTGTTTATTATATTTTGAATAAATATTTGTTTTTTAAGAAATCTCAATAGATTTGCTGATTGACAACATGAAATTTCATTTTGTTAATAATTGTTCGATTCTCATTTTATCAATCCTTTTTCATAAATTGAAAAAAAAAAAAAGTAAATTCATTTTTACTTATTCCGTTTGAAAAAGGCGAAGAGGAAGTAAATGTTTTTGGTAGTATGTTGAAGAAGGTGGTTATGTTACTTAATTTGTGAGTATCATTTTTCTATATTTGAAAGGTTAAAGTGGTGTAAAAAGGGAAGAGTACTCCTCCTTGCATAGAATTAGGCAATTAAATTGACACAATGTATGGCAGTGACACATTTTTGGGTACAAGTAGAATTTGTTCAATTTGTTGCCTGTAAAATGATAGGTGGTCAG